>OX632369.1:0-25951 GCA_951751655.1 Ophion costatus | reverse complement strand
CTAAATAAATATAAAAATTAAAATTAAATAATAAATTATAATTAACAAATATAAAATAATTTTATTATAATAATCATAAAAAAATATTAATTTAATATAATTAATTAGATTCCCCCCCCATAAATATTCATTTCACCCTAATTCTATCTCATTAGAATCATGTAAATATATTAAAGATTGATAAACTTCAAATTTATATAATATAGACAAAAATCATAAATAATAATATATATTTATATATTTAATCAATTTAATTAAATTAAAAATTTTAATGAATCTTACTGATAAAATTAACCTAAAAAATATCCCTAATATTATAAATATAAAAATTAATATTTTTACAAATATTCTTAAAAAAATTAAACTTTTTATAGAAAAAATAATTCATCTTAAAATAAACCCCATAAAAACAGTAAAAATATATAAAATTATTATTGATAAAACTATTAACCTAGAAATCCTATTAAATTTAATAAAAATATTTAAAACTGGAAATTTAATAAAAGAATAATAAATTAATCGAATCGAATACCCCCTAGTTAATCCTATTGAAATAAATAAAATTATGAATATATATTGATTTATATGCCCTATTAAATATAAATCTAAAATTTTATCCTTAGAGAAAAATCCTGATAAAAAAGGTATACCCATCAATGAAAATGATGAACAATTAAAGATTATTCTAACAATAGGTATATTTAAAAAAATTATTCTAATAAATCGAATATCTTGATTTAAAATTATATTATGAATAACAACTCCCGCACATAAAAATAATATAGACTTAAATAAAGCATGAGTTAAAAGGTGAAAAAAAGAAACATCAATTAAATTTAAAGATAAACAAAATATTATAACCCCTAACTGTCTTAATGTCGATAAAGCAATAATTTTCTTTAAATCAAATTCAATTCTAGCAGCCAATCCAGCTAAAAATATAGTTATTAACGAAATATACATAATTAAATTTATTAAATTATTATTTAATGTAATTAAATAATTAAACCGAATTAATATATACACCCCTGCAGTAACTAAAGTAGACGAATGAACTAAAGAAGAAACCGGAGTAGGTGCTGCTATAGCTTTAGGTAATCAAGAAGAAAAAGGAATTTGAGCTCTTTTAGTAAAAGAAATAATAATAACTATAACTATAATTAGTCTATCCAATTCTTTAAAAAATATAAAATTTCAAGAACCTCCTATTAATAGAAGAGCAACTGAAAATAAAATAAATAGATCCCCAATACGATTTGTTAAAACTGTAACTATCCCTGAATTGAAGCTAACTTCATTTTGATAGTAAATAACTAAACAATAAGAAACTAATCCTAATCCATCTCATCCTAACAAAATTCTAATTATATTAGGCCTAATAATTATAAAAATCATAGAAATTACAAATAAAATAATTAATATAAAAAATCGTTTTAAATTTAAATCATTCCTTATATATTCAATCCTATAAATAATTACCCTCAAAGAAATTATTAACACTAACCTAATAAATATTAAATTAATTCAATCCAATAAAATAATATATTCAATTTTTACAGATAAATATTTAAAGAATTCGAATTCTATTAATATTATTATTTTATTTATTAAAAAATATAAAGATAAAATTATAAAAAAAATTATTAAATTAATTATAAAATAAACATATAAATAATAAATTATAATTTTAAATAATTTTTATATTTTTGATCCCACAAATCAATGTTTTATTAATAAACTATTAAAATAAAAAAAAATATTAATTATAATAAATATTAAATTTAAAGGAATTCAATGAAAAAGTAAAATTATAAATTCATTAACTTTAACTTCTATAAAAAACCTTATTTTAAGAAATTTACCTTGCTGCCTAAAAGAATATAAATATAACGAATAAACAGCTCTAAAAAATATTAAAAAAATTAGATTACTTCACATATCTTCCATAACTTCTGTTAAAGAAATAATTAAAAAAATTTCTGAAAATAAATTTAATGAGGGGGGAAATGATAGATTTGATGAAATTAATAAAAATCATATTAATCTTAATGAAGGTAAATAATTAATTAAACCTTTATTAATATAAAGTCTACGGGATATTAGTCGATCATAATTAATATTAACTAAATAAAATAGTCCAGATGAACATAACCCATGCCTAATTATTATTAAATAACCCCCTAAATAACCAAAATTTATTAAAGTAAATAGACCTGATATTAATATTCTTATATGAACTACAGAAGAATAAGCTACTAATATTTTCATATCAACTTGTATTAAACAAATTATACTTGCGTAAATTCCCCCTATTACTCTAAAAATAATTAAATATTTATAATAACAATAATTTATTCTTAATATTAATAAAATACGTATCAATCCATACCTCCCTAATTTTAATATTACACCCGCTAAAATTATTGATCCTATAACCGGAGCCTCAACATGAGCTTTAGGTAACCAAAAATGTAAAAAATATATGGGCATTTTAATTAAAAATCCAAAAATTATTATAAAAAAAAAATATATTCTCACATATCTTCTATATCAAAAATTTATATTTAAAGAATAATTTAATTTATATCAATAAAAAATTATTAATAATAAAGGTAAAGAACCAATTAATGTATATAATATTATGTATAACCCTGCTTGAATTCGATTAATTTGATACCCCCAACCTAAAATTAATAAAAATATTGGAATTAATCTTGATTCAAAATAAATATAAAATCATATTATATTTATTGAATAAAATCTTATTATTAAAAAAATTAAAATAAAATAAATCAAATTTATATAATAATAATAATAATAATAAATAAAAATTTTACCTCTAACTATAACCATTATAACAATAATTCATAATCTTAATAAAATTAAGCCCCAAGAATAATAATCTATACCTAAATTATGATATAAATCTATAAATGAAACTAACCTATTTAAAGAAAATTTCATATAAATTATTCATATGTAAATAAATAAAATATTTTGTATAATTATTTGAATGAAAATTTTATTAATTCCATTTAATATAAAAAAAAATATTCTTATAAATAAAATTATTATCATTTTATTATCCTTAAAGAATTAATATTATCATTACCATATAAACGAATCACTAAAACAATTAAAGACAAGCCTAATACCCCTTCACAAACTATTATAACAAATAAATAAATTATATAAATAAAATTTACTTCAAATAAAATTAATGTCCTGTAAATTAAATATGAAATAATAGATATAATAAATTCTAATCTAATTAAAATTAACAACAAATGTTTAAAAAAATAAAATAATAAAAATGCACTCAATATATATATATAAATAATTATAAAAAAATCTATATTAAAAATAAGCTTTATAGTTTAATAAAAACATTAATTTTGTAAATTAAAATTAAATATAATTTTAAAGCTTCAAAAAAATATAAACTATTATATATCATTAATCTCCAAAATTAATATTTTATTAAACTATTTTTTGATGATAAAATCCTTAACAATTACAATTTTAAATTTACCCTTAATTTTAAATTTCAGATTAATAATATTGCTAATTATCCCAATAAAATATTATAATTTTCATCCAATAAAATTTTTAACTATCTTAATTAGTTTTATTATATTAATTTCTGTTAAAATAAATATTTTATTTAAATCCTGAATTATATTTATTTTCCCCTTAATAATAATTGGGGGATTAATAATTATATTTATATACATTACAAGATTAACAAATAATAACTTATTTAAAATTAATTATAATAATATTTTTTTTAATTTAATTAAACTTTTAATTTTAATTTTAATATTCACTTATTTAATTTTTAATAATAAATTAAATTTAAATTCCCAAGACTTATGAAATTTAAATTTTAAAGATTATGAAGAAAATAATGAAATTAAAATTAATGAACTTTTCAATTTCAATAAATTATCTATATTATTTTTGATAATATATTTATACTTCTCTATAATTATAATCATAAATATTTGTTATAAATTAAAAAGACCCCTTCGACAACTATATTTTTATGAATAAATCTTTATTAAAAAAAATAAAATTATTAAAAATTCTTAATGATTCATTAATTTATTTACCAACTCCCCTAAATATTAATATTTGGTGAAATTTTGGGTCTTTACTAGGCTTATGTTTAATAATTCAAATTTTAACAGGAATTATGTTATCCATACATTACTGTGCAAATATTAATTTAGCTTTTAACAGAATAATTCATATTATTCAAGATGTTAATAAAGGATGAATTTATCAACTCATTCATATAAACGGAGCATCTATATTTTTTATATGTATATATATTCATATTGGTCGGGGAATTTATTATTCTTCCTATAAAATAATTTCTGTGTGATTAATTGGAACAATTATTTTTATTATAACTATAGCAACCGCATTCATAGGGTATGTTTTACCTTGAGGACAAATATCTTTTTGAGGTGCTACAGTAATTACAAATTTAATTTCCACAATTCCCTATATTGGGCAAATAACAGTAGAATGAATTTGAGGGGGATTTTCAGTTAATAACCCTACCTTAAACCGATTTTTTAGGCTACATTTTTTTTTACCATTTATTATTATAGCTTTAGTAATTATTCATTTATTTTTTATTCATCAATATGGTTCAAACAATCCTTTAGGAATCAATAGAAAAATTTATATAATTAATTTTCATAATTACTTCACTTTAAAAGATATTATTGGATTTTTAATTTTATTATATATTTTAATTTTAATATCTCTTAAATTTCCACTCATATTAAGAGACCCAGAAAATTATATTTTAGCAAATCCAATAATTACTCCTATTCACATTCAACCTGAATGATATTTTTTATTTGCTTACACAATTCTTCGAGCAATTCCCAATAAAATAGGAGGAGTAATTGCTTTATTAATATCCATTATAATTCTTCTAATTTTACCTATTATCAATATAAAATTTCATACAATAATATTTTATCCTACAAATCAATTACTATTCTGAATATTTGTAAATAATTTTATATTATTAACATGATTAGGAGCCCAACCCGTAGAACCCCCATTTATTTTAATTAGACAAATATTTAGAATTACTTACTTCTTATTTTATTTTTTAAATAGTCTAATTTTTTGATTTTGAAATAAAATAATCTCCTAGATAATGAACTTGAATAAGTATATGTTTTGAAAACATAAAATAAAATTAAAAATTTTATTATCTTACTTATAAATTATTATTTTAATTATAATTATAATATATATATAATTTAAAATAAAAGGTAAAATAATTAATCAACATAAATACATTAATAAATCATAACGAAACCGAGGAAAAGTCCCCCGTATTCAAATAATTAAGTAAATTATTATTATTACAAAAAAATAAAATATTAAATTAAACTTTAATCCAATAAAAAAAATTCTCATAATAAATCTTATAAATAAAATTCTTGCATATTCAGATAAAAAAATTAAAACAAATCCCCCTCTTATATACTCTACATTAAACCCTGACACTAATTCTGATTCCCCCTCAGAAAAATCAAAAGGTGTCCGATTTATTTCAGCTATTAAACTAAATAATATTATAAAAAATAAAGGAATAAAAAAAAAAATAAATCATATATTCTTTTGTATTCCATTAAAATTATTTAAATTAAACCTTTCAATAAAAATAATTAATAATAAAATAATTAATGATAAATTAACTTCATAGGAAATAGATTGAGATAAAGACCGAATTGAACCTAATATTGAATATGAAGAATTTGAAGATCAACCTGAAATTAATAAGCCATACCCCCCCAATCTTAAACAGAAAATTAAATATATACTCCCTAATTCTAAAGAAATTATATTTCTCATAAAAGGATAAATTATTCATATTATTATAATTAATAATAATATAAAAATTGGAGATATTAAATAATATAAGTAATTAAATTGTTTTAAAATAAGTAATTCTTTACTTATCAATTTAATTGCATCTCTAAAAGGTTGCAAAATTCCTAAATAACCAACTTTATTTGGCCCCTTACGAAGTTGAATATACCTTAAAATTTTACGTTCTATTAAAGTTAAAAAGGCCACAGCCACCAAAATTAAAATTATTACCAAAATTAATATAACAAATGAAATTCATATATACACAAAAATTTGTTTAATTATTAATTGTAATTTTATTTACTTAAATAAATTCTAAATTTATTACACTACTCTGCCAAATTAATAAATTTATTCAATTAAAATATAATATTTAAAATATAAAGTCCTTTCGTACAAAAATATTTAATTTTATTAAAGATAGAAACCGATCTGGCTCACACCGATCTGAACTCAAATCATGTAAGATTTTAATGGTCGAACAGACCAAAAATTTTAAAATTTTCCGTTTAAATTTTATCTTAATTCAACATCGAGGTTATAATCTTTTTTATCAATATGATCTCTCTAAAAAAATTATACTGTTATCCCTAAGGTAATTTATTCTAAAAATCTAAAATTTAAGATCATAAATTCAATCATTATTGTAGCTTAAATTTAAAGTTAATTCAATTTAATAATCACCCCAATTAAATATTAATTTTAATAAAATAAATAAATTAAATTTATTCTTTTAAAATCAAAATTAAAGTCTATAGGGTCTTCTCGTCTTTTAAAATCATATTAGTTTTCTTACTAATAAAAAAATTTTAAATTTTAATATAAAAAAAGAATTTATTTCATCAAACCATTCATTCTAGCTTTCAATTAAAAAACTATTGATTATGCTACCTTTGTACAGTTAAAATACTGCAGCTATTTAAATAAATTCATTGAGCAGGTCAAATTTTAAATTAAATTCAAAAAACCATGTTTTTGTTAAACAGGTGAATAATTAATAATTAAATTTAATTTGCCTAATTATTTTAAATTAATTTCCCTTAATAACTATAAACTTTATTAAAATTTTATACTAATTTAATCATTATTTCAATTTAATTTTTAAAAATAAAATTATTTTAATAAAAAATTAATTTAACTTATAATTTTATAAAAAAAAAAATAAATTATAACACTTTTTCTTATAAAAAATATTTCTAATTCTATAATCTTATTAATTTAAATATATTAAAATATAAAATAATTTTTAAGATTAACCCTAAAAACTTTAATAATTATTAAATACCTTATATATATATATATTTATAAAATTAATTATTTGAATTAAATTCATTTATTAAAAAACTAGATATCTTAATAATCGTATAGAATTTCCCCCCTAATTAAATATTATTAATAATTATGTTATATTAAATAAATTATTATAATTAACTCTTATTAATTCGAGAAATAATTTAATTTTAAATTAAATTTTAATTAACCCTGATACAAAAGGTAATAAAAATTAATTATTAATTTTAATTTATTAAATTTAAATTATTTTTCATTTACATTAAAATATATAAATTTAATATTTTTTACAAAATTAACTAAAATTTAATTTTTCATAATTTTTTTTTTTTATTAATATAATAATATCATAATATATATATATATATATATATATATATATATATATATATATATATATTTTATTTAAATTTTAAAATTATAATTCTTATTATTGTAAATAATAAATTTTTAATAAACTAAATTTAAAATTTCTAAATTTACTTTCCAGTAAATTTACTTTGTTACGACTTGTTTCATTTTAAATGAAAATGACGGGCAATATGTACATATTTTAATATTATTTCAATTTAATTAATTAATTAAATTTACATTTAAATCCACTTTCATATTAAAATTAAATTTAATAATTCATTTAAATTTAAATTTATTGTAATTCATTACTTTCTTAAAAAAAACTACATTTTGATCTGAAATCTTATATTTAAACTATTATTATTAATAATAAAAATATTTTCAAAAAATTCTTATATAACGAAAATATATAAATTTTTTTTTTAAGTTAATCCTATCGTGTATTATCATTTATAAAATAAATTCCTCTAAATATAATAAAATACCGTCAAATTTTTTAAATTTATTGATTTATCAATTATTATCCAATTTATTAATTTTATAATTAACTATAATAGGGTATCTAATCCTAGTTTATCATATTAATATATAATTTTCATTTTCTATTAAATAAAAAATTTAAAATATTTATATTTCACTACAAAATATTATTATTTTTTCTATTAACTATTCAACAAATTTATTAAAATTAAAATTATTAACTTATAAATATTTGTGTAACCGCAATTGCTGGCACAAAATTAATTTTTATTTTATCTTATCCTATCTATAAAATTATTTAATTAATAATTTTCTATATTAAAAATTATAATTATTTAAATTAAAATCATACAAAAATTTATTTATATAATATTAATAAATATTAATTATCAATTAAATAAAAGATATTATTAATATTTTAACTAAAATTAAATTAATTAAAATAATTAATTTAATTATTAATTCACATAAAACTAAAATTTTTTCGCTGTTTTTATTTTTACGTTTAGTAAGATTAAATCATAATATTTATTATTATTAAATTTTATATTAACTTATTTTTATTAAATTTAAATTAATAATTTCTATTAAATTAAATATCTAATAATTTTACTTATTAATATTTAATTCATTTTATTAAATTTAATACAAAATTAATTTATTAAATATGTTAATAATAAATTTTACATCAAATAAAATTTAATTAATACAACTCTAATTAATATTTAAATATAACTTTAATCAATTAATTAAATTTAATATCAATCAATATTTAAATTTAATATCAATCAATATTTAAATTTAATATCAATCAATATTTAAATTTAATATCAATCAATCTTTAAATTTAACATTAACTAATATTTAAATATTATTTTTAATAAGTATTAATTTATTAAATTTAATATTTAACAAAATTTATTAAATAAACAATAAATTATAAATTTAACACTAAATAAATTATTAAATTTAACACTAAATAAACCATTAAATCTAATATCAAATACAAATTTATTAAATTTAATATCAATCACAAATCTTAAATTTATCATTAAATAAATTTAACAAACTATTAAATTAACATTAAAATTTTATTTTATCAATTTTTTAAATTTAATATCAAATAAATCATTAAATTTAATAAAACCACCTGCAAATTTTTTTAAATATTAATAAAACTCTTATTAAATACAATATCAATCATAAATCCTATTAAATATGAACAACCACTAATTTTAAATTTAACATCAAATAAAATTATTAAATACAATAAAATCACCTCAAATTTTTAAATTACATTAAATAAACCTTAATAAACATACCCAACCACTAATTTTAAATTTAACATCAAATAATAAACCTATTAAATATAATATCAATCAAAAATTTATTAAATCTAAAATTAAATAAAACACCTAATGTCAATTATTAAATTTAACATTAAATAAATATATTAAATTAAATAATACCTACAATTATATTAAATTTAACACTAAATATAATTATTAAATAATATAATAGAATTATTTCTCGAATTAACTAAATAAACCCTATTAAAAATAATGTCAATCACTAATATTAAACCTAACACCTAAATAAATCCTAATTAAATATAAATCAACCTTAAATTTATATTTAACGCTAAATAAAATTAAATATATTATTAAATTTAATCAATTACAAATTTTTAATTCAATTTTAAATAAATTATTAAATGTAACACTAATTAAAATCTATTAAATAAACTTTTTTTTATAAATTATTAAATTTAACACTTATACAAACCTATTAATATTAAGCTCAAATAAAACTATTAAATACAAATCTATTAAATACCAAATAAAATTAAATATTCTATTGAATTTAAATTTTTAAAATAACCAAATACCATAAATAATAATTTTTTTAAATTAAATAAACAAATTTAATTTTTTTCTTACTTAAATTTTTTAATATTAAATTTTTTCCCTATTATTGTAATTAAATAAATTGTTTAAAATATATAATATACACAATTTTCATGAAATAAAAATTTTCTAAAAATTAAAACTTAATTTTTTCTTTTACTTTTATAATTAAATAAATTACCTAAAATTATATAACTACACATAATTTTTATAAAATAATATTTTCTAAAAATTAAATTTTCTTATTTTTCTTTTACTTTCATAATTAAATAAATTACCTAAAATTATATGACTAAACATAATTTTTATAAAATAAAAATATTTTCTAAAAATTAAATTTTATTTTCTTTTACTTTTATAATTAAATAAATTGCCTAAAATTATATGACTATACATAATTTTCATAAAATAAAAAATTTCCTAAAATTAAATTTTCTTATTTTTCTTTTACTTTCATAATTAAATAAATTGCCTAAAATTATATGACTATACATGATTTTTATAAAATAAAAAATTCCTTAAAATTAAATTTTCTTATTTTTCTTTTACTTTCATAATTAAATAAATTGCCTAAAATTATATGACTATACATGATTTTTATAAAATAAAAAATTCCTTAAAATTAAATTTTCTTATTTTTTTTTTACTTTCATAATTAAATAAATTGCCTAAAATTATATGACTAAACATGATTTTTATAAAATAAAAATATTTTCTAAAAATTAAATTTTCTTATTTTCTTTTACTTTTATAATTAAATAAATTACCTAAAATTATATGACTATACATAATTTTCATAAAATAAAAAATTCCCTAAAATTAAATTTTCTTATTTTTCTTTTACTTTCATAATTAAATAAATTGCCTAAAATTATATGACTATACATGATTTTTATAAAATAAAAAATTCCTTAAAATTAAATTTTCTTATTTTTCTTTTACTTTCATAATTAAATAAATTGCCTAAAATTATATGACTAAACATGATTTTTATAAAATAAAAATATTTTCTAAAAATTAAATTTTCTTATTTTCTTTTACTTTTATAATTAAATAAATTACCTAAAATTATATGACTATACATAATTTTCATAAAATAAAAAATTCCCTAAAATTAAATTTTCTTATTTTTCTTTTACTTTCATAATTAAATAAATTGCCTAAAATTATATGACTATACATGATTTTTATAAAATAAAAAATTCCTTAAAATTAAATTTTCTTATTTTTCTTTTACTTTCATAATTAAATAAATTACCTAAAATTATATGACTAAACATAATTTTTATAAAATAAAAATATTTTCTAAAAATTAAATTTTATTTTCTTTTACTTTTATAATTAAATAAATTGCCTAAAATTATATGACTATACATAATTTTCATAAAATAAAAAATTTCCTAAAATTAAATTTTCTTATTTTTCTTTTACTTTCATAATTAAATAAATTGCCTAAAATTATATGACTATACATGATTTTTATAAAATAAAAAATTCCTTAAAATTAAATTTTCTTATTTTTCTTTTACTTTCATAATTAAATAAATTGCCTAAAATTATATGACTAAACATAATTTTTATAAAATAAAAATATTTTCTAAAAATTAAATTTTATTTTCTTTTACTTTTATAATTAAATAAATTGCCTAAAATTATATGACTATACATAATTTTCATAAAATAAAAAATTTCCTAAAATTAAATTTTCTTATTTTTCTTTTACTTTCATAATTAAATAAATTGCCTAAAATTATATGACTATACATAATTTTCATGAAATAAAAAATTTTCTAAAAATTAAATCCCTCTTAAATTTAATTTTCTTCTTTCTCTTATATTTTCATAATTAAATAAATTGCCTGAAATTACATGACTATACATAATTTTCATGAAATAAAAAAATTTTTTAAAAATTAAATCCCCCTTAAATTTAATTTTCTTCTTTTTCTTATATTTTCATAATTAAATAAATTGCCTAAAATTATATGACTATACATAATTTTCATGAAATAAAAAAATTTTCTAAAAATTAAATCCCCCCTTAAATTTAATTTTCTTCTTTTTCTTATATTTTCATAATTAAATAAATTGCCTGAAATTATATGACTATACATAATTTTCATGAAATAAAAAATTTTCTAAAAATTAAATCCCCCTTAAATTTAATTTTCTTCTTTTTCTTATATTTTCATAATTAAATAAATTGCCTGAAATTATATGACTATACATAATTTTCATGAAATAAAAAAATTTTCTAAAAATTAAATCCCCCTTAAATTTAATTTTTTTCTTTTTCTTATATTTTCATAATTAAATAAATTGCCTAAAATTATACGGCTATACATAATTTTCATGAAATAAAAAAATTTTCTAAAAATTAAATCCCCCTTAAATTTAATTTTCTTCTTTTTCTTATATTTTCATAATTAAATAAATTGCCTGAAATTATATGGCTATACATAATTTTCATAAAATAAAAAAATTTTCTAAAAATTAAATCCCCCTTAAATTTAATTTTTTTTCTTTTTCTTATATTTTCATAATTAAATAAATTGCCTGAAATTATACGGCTATACATAATTTTCATGAAATAAAATTTTCTAAAAATTAAATCCCCTTAAATTTAATTTTCTTCTTTCTTATATTTTCATAATTAAATAAATTACCTGAAATTATACGGCTATACATAATTTTCATGAAATAAAAAAATTTTCTAAAAATTAAATCCCCCTTAAATTTAATTTTCTTCTTTTTCTTATATTTTCATAATTAAATAAATTGCCTGAAATTATATGGCTATACATAATTTTCATAAAATAAAAAAATTTTCTAAAAATTAAATCCCCCTTAAATTTAATTTTTTTTCTTTTTCTTATATTTTCATAATTAAATAAATTGCCTGAAATTATACGGCTATACATAATTTTCATGAAATAAAATTTTCTAAAAATTAAATCCCCTTAAATTTAATTTTCTTCTTTCTTATATTTTCATAATTAAATAAATTACCTGAAATTATACGGCTATACATAATTTTCATGAAATAAAAAAATTTTCTAAAAATTAAATCCCCCTTAAATTTAATTTTCTTCTTTTTCTTATATTTTCATAATTAAATAAATTGCCTGAAATTATATGACTATACATAATTTTCATGAAATAAAAAATTTTCTAAAAATTAAATCCCCCTTAAATTTAATTTTCTTCTTTTTCTTATATTTTCATAATTAAATAAATTGCCTGAAATTATACGGCTATACATAATTTTCATGAAATAAAATTTTCTAAAAATTAAATCCCCTTAAATTTAATTTTCTTCTTTCTTATATTTTCATAATTAAATAAATTACCTGAAATTATACGGCTATACATAATTTTCATGAAATAAAAAAATTTTCTAAAAATTAAATCCCCCCTTAAATTTAATTTTCCTTTTTCTTATATTTTCATAATTAAATAAATTGCCTGAAATTATATGGCTATACATAATTTTCATGAAATAAAAAAATTTTCTAAAAATTAAATCCCCCCCTTAAATTTAATTTTCTTCTTTTTTCTTATATTTTCATAATTAAATAAATTGCCTGAAATTATATGACTATACATAATTTTCATGAAATAAAAAAATTTTCTAAAAATTAAATCCCCCTTAAATTTAATTTTCTTCTTTTTCTTATATTTTCATAATTAAATAAATTGCCTGAAATTATATGGCTATACATAATTTTCATGAAATAAAAAAATTTTCTAAAAATTAAATCCCCCCTTAAATTTAATTTTCTTCTTTTTCTTATATTTTCATAATTAAATAAATTGCCTGAAATTATATGACTATACATAATTTTCATGAAATAAAAAAATTTTCTAAAAATTAAATCCCCCTTAAATTTAATTTTCTTCTTTTTCTTATATTTTCATAATTAAATAAATTGCCTGAAATTATATGACTATACATAATTTTCATGAAATAAAAAAATTTTCTAAAAATTAAATCCCCCTTAAATTTAATTTTCTTCTTTTTCTTATATTTTCATAATTAAATAAATTGCCTGAAATTATATGACTATACATAATTTTCATGAAATAAAAAAATTTTCTAAAAATTAAATCCCCCTTAAATTTAATTTTCTTCTTTCTTATATTTTCATAATTAAATAAATTACCTGAAATTATACGGCTATACATAATTTTCATGAAATAAAAAAATTTTCTAAAAATTAAATCCCCCTTAAATTTAATTTTCTTCTTTTTCTTATATTTTCATAATTAAATAAATTACCTGAAATTATACGGCTATACATAATTTTCATGAAATAAAAAAATTTTCTAAAAATTAAATCCCCCTTAAATTTAATTTTCTTCTTTTTCTTATATTTTCATAATTAAATAAATTGCCTAAAATTATATGACTATACATAATTTTCATGAAATAAAAAAATTTTCTAAAAATTAAATCCCCCTTAAATTTAATTTTCTTCTTTTTCTTATATTTTCATAATTAAATAAATTGCCTGAAATTATATGGCTATACATAATTTTCATGAAATAAAAAAATTTTCTAAAAATTAAATCCCCCTTAAATTTAATTTTCTTCTTTTTCTTATATTTTCATAATTAAATAAATTGCCTAAAATTATATGGCTATACATAATTTTCATGAAATAAAAAAATTTTCTAAAAATTAAATCCCCCTTAAATTTAATTTTCTTCTTTTTCTTATATTTTCATAATTAAATAAATTGCCTAAAATTATATGGCTATACATAATTTTTTTTTTATTTAAATGAATTTAAAATTTACCTTTTTATTTAAAATTTTATTAATTATTTTAAATATAATAATTAATTTTAGTATAAATAATCAAATTTATATAACTTTTTCCTATTTCATTTAATTAATTTATAATATTTTTAATTAAAAATTCAATTAAAAAATGTTACCATTCAATTTTCTAATATATTCCTTTCCCACAATTTTTTATATAATAAAATTTTCCTAATATTTTTTAAATTTTCCAATAATTTTAATATAAATAATTTTTTCTTAAATTTTTAATAATTTTTTTTTTTACACTAAAATTTTTCAATAATTTTAAATATTTTTAAATTATTTTTATTAAATAATTTTCTCAAATAAAATAATTAAATAAAAATAATTTTTCAAATTAAATAATTAAATAAAAATAATTTTTCAAATTAAATAATTAAATAAAAATAATTTTTCCAAATAAAATAATTTTTCCAAATAAAATAATTAAATAAAAATAATTTTTCCAAATAAAATAATTTTTCCAAATAAAATAATTAAATAAAAATAATTTTTTCAAATAAAATAATTTTTCCAAATAAAATAATTAAATAAAAATAATTTTTTCAAATAAAATAATTTTTCCAAATAAAATAATTAAATAAAAATAATTTTTTCAAATAAAATAATTTTTCCAAATAAAATAATTAAATAAAAATAATTTTTCCAAATAAAATAATTTTTCCAAATAAAATAATTAAATAAAAATAATTTTTTCAAATAAAATAATTTTTCCAAATAAAATAATTAAATAAAAATAATTTTTTCAAATAAAATAATTTTTCCAAATAAAATAATTAAATAAAAATAATTTTTTCAAATAAAATAATTTTTCCAAATAAAATAATTAAATAAAAATAATTTTTTCAAATAAAATAATTTTTCCAAATAAAATAATTTTTCCAAATAAAATAATTAAATAAAAATAATTTTTTCAAATAAAATAATTTTTCCAAATAAAATAATTAAATAAAAATAATTTTTTCAAATAAAATAATTTTTCCAAATAAAATAATTAAATAAAAATAATTTTTTCAAATAAAATAATTTTTCCAAATAAAATAATTTTTCCAAATAAAATAATTAAATAAAAATAATTTTTCCAAATTAAATAATTTTCCCAAATAAAATAACTAATAATTTCAATGCAAATAATTTTCCGCCCCCAAATAATTTTTTTTTTTTTTTTTTACATTAAATTATAATTTAATATAAATATTTTTATTTATTTCAATAATTATAATGAAAATTTTATAAATATATTTAAATTAATAATAATTTTTATTAATAATATATTAATATATTTAATAATGAAAATAAATCAACAATCTGACATCTAATTATAAATTCTATAACTGATATTTACTTTTAATAAATAAGCTAATATTTGTAATAGATAATTGAAGTTCCTTAAATGTTTTATTAACTATAATAAAAATTTAATTTTTATTAATTAATTATTTTCTCCTATGATTATATATAATCAATGATCCTTTTTTTTCTCCTTATTTATAGAAAGCTTCACTTAGATACAATATGCTATTTTAAATAAGTATTAATGATCGTTCTCCAGGATGTAATATATTATTAAATTTTTAATTAATAATTAAATTTGATAAATATCTATTATTATTATATATTTAATTTTTATATAAAATAAATAAAAATTTAATTAATAATTAAATTCATTATATTAAATAAAAGGATTATTAAAAATTTAGTCCGTGAAAATAATCATATATTTATATTAAAAATTATTATTATATATATATATATGAATATTTTAAATTAATTATTTATTTTATATAATAATAATATTATAATAATTTATATTTATTAATAATAAATTTATTATTATAATAAGAATTTAATAACAAAAAAAATTAATTCATAAATCTAAACAAAATTAATTTTATTTAATAATTTTTAATAAAATTAATTTTATACATAATTATTAATAAATTAATTTTACATTTTAAATATTAATAAAATTAATTTTATATTTTAAATATTAATAAAATTAATTTTATATTTTAAATATTAACAAAATTAATTTTATATTTTAAATATTAACAAAATTAATTTTATACAATAAATATTAACAAAATTAATTTTATACAATAAATATTAACAAAATTAATTTTATACAATAAATATTAACAAAATTAATTTTCTATAATAAATATTAACAAAATTAATTTTCTATAATAAATATTAACAAAATTAATTTTCTATTATAAATATTAACAAAATTAATTTTCTATAATAAATATTAACAAAATTAATTTTCTATGTAAATATTAACAAAATTAATTTTATATAATAAATGTTAACAAAATTAATTTTATATAATAAATGTTAACAAAATTAATTTTATATAATAAATGTTAACAAAATTAATTTTATATAATAAAGATTAACAAAATTAATTTTATATAATAAAAGTTAACAAAATTAATTTTATATAATAAAGATTAACAAAATTAATTTTATATAATAAAGGTTAACAAAATTAATTTTATATAATAAAGGTTAACAAAATTAATTTTATATAATAAATGTTAACAAAATTAATTTTATATAATAAATGTTAACAAAATTAATTTTATATAATAAATATTAACAAAATTAATTTTATATAATAAATATTAACAAAATTAATTTTATATAATAAATGTTAACAAAATTAATTTTATATAATAAATGTTAACAAAATTAATTTTATATAATAAATGTTAACAAAATTAATTTTATATAATAAATGTTAACAAAATTAATTTTATAAAATAAATGTTAACAAAATTAATTTTATATAATAAATGATAACAAAATTAATTTTATATAATAAATATTAACAAAATTAATTTTATATAATAAATATTAACAAAATTAATTTTATATAATAAATGTAAACAATATTAATTTTATATAATAAATGTTAACAAAATTAATTTTATATAATAAATGTAAACAATATTAATTTTATATAATAAATGTTAACAAAATTAATTTTATATAATAAATGTTAACAAAATTAATTTTATATAATAAATGTTAACAAAATTAATTTTATATAATAAATGTTAACAAAATTAATTTTATATAATAAATATTAACAAAATTAATTTTATATAATAAATATTAACAAAATTAATTTTATATAATAAATATTAACAAAATTAATTTTATATAATAAATGTTAACAAAATTAATTTTATATAATAAATGTTAACAAAATTAATTTTATATAATAAATGTTAACAAAATTAATTTTATATAATAAATGTTAACAAAATTAATTTTATATAATAAATGTTAACAAAATTAATTTTATATAATAAATGTTAACAAAATTAATTTTATATAATAAATATTAACAAAATTAATTTTATATAATAAATGTTAACAAAATTAATTTTATATAATAAATGCTAACAAAATTAATTTTATATAATAAATGATAACAAAATTAATTTTATATAATAAATGTTAACAAAATTAATTTTATATAATAAATGTTAACAAAATTAATTTTATATAATAAATGTTAACAAAATTAATTTTATATAATAAATGTTAACAAAATTAATTTTATATAATAAATGTTAACAAAATTAATTTTATATAATAAATGTTAACAAAATTAATTTTATATAATAAATGTTAACAAAATTAATTTTATATAATAAATGTTAACAAAATTAATTTTATATAATAAATGTTAAAATTAATTTTATATAATAAATATTAACAAAATTAATTTTATATAATAAATATTAACAAAATTAATTTTATATAATAAATATTAACAAAATTAATTTTATATAATAAATATTAACAAAATTAATTTTATATAATAAATATTAACAAAATTAATTTTGTATAATAAATGCTAACAAAATTAATTTTGTATAATAAATGCTAACAAAATTAATTTTATATAATAAATGTTAACAAAATTAATTTTATATAATAAATGCTAACAAAATTAATTTTATATAATAAATGTTAACAAAATTAATTTTATATAATAAATGCTAACAAAATTAATTTTATATAATAAATGCTAACAAAATTAATTTTATATAATAAATGTTAACAAAATTAATTTTATATAATAAATGTTAACAAAATTAATTTTATATAATAAATGTTAACAAAATTAATTTTATATAATAAATATTAACAAAATTAATTTTATATAATAAATGTTAACAAAATTAATTTTATATAATAAATGTTAACAAAATTAATTTTATATAATAAATGTTAACAAAATTAATTTTATATAATAAATGTTAACAAAATTAATTTTATATAATAAATGTTAACAAAATTAATTTTATATAATAAATGTTAGCAAAATTAATTTTATATAATAAATATCAATAAAATTAATTTTATATAATAAATATCAATAAAATTAATTTTATATAATAAATATCAATAAAATTAATTTTATATAATAAATATCAATAAAATTAATTTTATATAATAAATATCAATAAAATTAATTTTATATAATAAATATCAATAAAATTAATTTTATATAATAAATATCAATAAAATTAATTTTATATAATAAATATCAATAAAATTAATTTTATATAATAAATATCAATAAAATTAATTTTATATAATAAATATCAATAAAATTAATTTTATATAATAAATATCAATAAAATTAATTTTATATAATAAATATCAATAAAATTAATTTTATGTCATAAATGTCAATAAAATTAATTTTATGTCATAAATGTCAATAAAATTAATTTAACTATAAATAATTATTAATTACACAATTTTTAATACTATAAAATTTAATTAATTTAATTAAATTAATAAAATTTTTATTTTTTATAAATTAATTTTTAATATATTAATTATATTAATTTTTCTAAAATGGCAGAATAGTGCATTGAATTTAAAATTCAAATATAAAAATTTTTTTTTTAGAAATAAAAATAAGCTAAATAAAGCTTTTAGGTTCATACCCTAAATATAGATTAATAATCTTTTTTATAATAAAGTGCCTGAAAAAGGATTATTTTGATAGAATAAATCATGTATTTAAATACCTTTATTATAATTAATAGAATTAAACTATTTCTTTTAATTTCAAAAATTAATATGCATCATACATTAATATATATATATATATATATATATATATATATAATTCAATCCTTAATACAATTATTAATTTTTCCTATTTTAATTATATCTCCCTTTATTTCTATTTCCATAAATTCTTGATTTTCAATTTGAATAATATTAGAATTAAATATAATATCTTTTATTCCAATTATTATTTTTTTTAATAAATTTTATAAAGAATCATCCCTTAAATATTTTATTATTCAATCTGCAAGATCAACATTAATTATTTTTTTTTCAAGATTAATATTTAATAATTTAAATAATTTAAATTTATTAATCTATTTAATAAATTTTGCTATTTTAATTAAATTAGGGGCTAGTCCTTTTCATAATTGATTTATTAATATTATAAATAATTTAAATTGAATAAATTGTATAATTCTTTCCATTTGACAAAAAATTATTCCATTAATTTTATTAACTTATAACTATTGTTATAAATTATTAATTTTTTCTGCCTTATTAAGATCTTTAATTAGATGTATAATAGGAAATAATCATCAATCAATTCGTATTATTATAAGGTATTCTTCCATTAACCATTTAAGTTGAATATTAATAAATTTATTAATTAATGAAAATATATTAATTTTATATTTTCTATTATATTCAGTCTTAAATTGTTCAATTATAATTATTTTTAAAAATTTTAATATATTTTATATTAATCAAATTAATTCATTAAAATTGTTTAAAATTAAATTTTTTCTTATATTAAATATATTTTCTATGGCAAGTCTCCCCCCATTTTTAGGATTCATAATAAAATGATCTTCAATTATTATTATAATCAATAATAAATTAAATTTATTATTAATATTAATTTTTATAATATTATCAATTTTATCATTTTTATTCTACACACGTATTATTATTACTTTAATTTTATTAAATAAAATTATTTTTAAAATTAATTTATTCAATAAAAATTATAATAATAATAATAATTCTAAAATAATTATTTTATTTATATTTTCATTAAATCTATGAATTTTAAATAATTGAATTATATAAATTTTAAGATTTTAAGTTAATAAAACTATTAATCTTCAAAATTAAAATTAAAATTTTTTTTTAAATCTTAATTTACTTTAATATTAAAATTATTTTACAATAGTAAAGAAGAATTTAATCTTTTTAATAAATTTACAATTTATTACTTAAATCAGACACATTACTTAAAATTTTATAATATTTATATCTTTAAACTTGCAATTTAAAATTTTATTTAAACTAAAAATTTATACAAAAATGATTTTTTTCCACAAATCATAAAGATATCGGTGTTCTCTACTTTATTTTTGGCATATGATCAGGAATAATAGGATCCTCCCTAAGTTTATTAATTCGTATAGAATTAGGAAATCCAGGTTATTTAATTAATAATGATCAATTATACAATTCAATTATTACTTCTCATGCTTTTATTATAATTTTTTTTATAGTTATACCTATTATAATTGGAGGATTTGGAAATTGAATAATTCCCCTAATATTAGGTGCCCCAGATATAGCATTTCCTCGAATAAATAATATAAGATTTTGACTTCTACCCCCTTCAATTAATATATTAATTTTAAGTAACATAACCAATCAAGGGGTTGGTACAGGATGGACAGTATACCCACCACTTTCATTAAACTTAAATCATGAGGGAATAGCCTTAGATATAGCTATTTTTTCCCTACATCTTGCTGGATTATCCTCAATTATAGGAGCAATTAATTTTATTACTACAATTATAAATATAAAAAATTTAAATATATTTTTTGAACAAATTACCTTATTTTCATGATCAATATTAATTACAACAATTTTATTATTATTAGCTGTCCCAGTATTAGCAGGAGCTATTACTATACTTTTAACAGATCGCAACCTTAATACAACTTTCTTTGATCCAGCTGGAGGAGGAGATCCAATTTTATATCAACATCTATTTTGATTTTTCGGACACCCTGAAGTCTATATTTTAATTCTTCCAGGATTTGGAATAATCTCACATATAATTTTTAACCAAAATGGAAAAAAAGAAACGTTTGGGTCTATTGGGATAATTTATGCAATATTAACAATTGGATTTTTAGGATTCATTGTTTGAGCCCATCATATATTTACAATTGGAATAGATGTCGATACTCGTGCCTATTTTACATCAGCAACTATAATTATTGCAATTCCTACCGGAATTAAAATTTTTAGGTGATTAGCTACTATCCATGGAACAAAAATTAAATTTAATCCTTCTAATCTTTGAAGTTTAGGATTTGTATTTTTATTTACTATTGGTGGTTTAACTGGTGTAATTTTAGCAAATTCATCAATTGATATTATTTTACATGATACTTATTATGTAGTAGCACATTTCCATTATGTTTTATCAATAGGTGCCGTATTTGCTATTATAGGAGGATTTATTTATTGATATCCTCTATTAACTGGTCTAAGATTACATAAAAAATGATTAAAAATTCAATTTTATAGAATATTTTTTGGAGTAAATTTAACTTTTTTCCCCCAACATTTCCTAGGATTAAATGGCATACCTCGACGTTATTCTGATTATCCAGATTCCTATATAACTTGAAATATTTTTTCATCTATAGGATCTATAATTTCAATTATAAGTATTATATATTTTATTTTTTTAATATGAGAAAGAATATCTGCCCAACGTTTAAACCTTTTCTCAATATTTACAATCTCTTCAATCGAATGATTAAATATTTACCCCCCTTTAAATCATAGATTTAATGAAATTCCTTTAATTTTTTATTATGAATTCATTTTAAAATAATGAAATTTCTACTTGATCAATAATTACTATACAAGATGCAAATTCCCCTATTATAGAAAATTTAAAATTTTTTCATGATCATTCATTAATAATCTTATTAATAATTACAATTATAATTATTTATATTATTTTTACTTTATTAACTAATAATTTAAATAATAAATTTATTCAACATAATCAAAATATTGAAATTATTTGAACATTTATTCCTATATTAATTTTAATTTATATAGCAATTCCATCCTTAAAAATTTTATACCTAACCGACGAAATTTACTTACCAACTATAACAATTAAATCTATTGGACATCAATGATATTGATCATACGAATATGCAGATTTTAACGAAATTAAATTTAATTCTTTTATAATTAAAAATAATGAAATAAACTCAAATAATTTTCGTTTACTTGATGTTGATAATAACATAATTGTCCCCTACATAAATCAAATTCGCATATTAATTAATTCATCAGATGTAATTCATTCATGAACTATCCCCTCATTAGGAGTAAAAATTGACTCTATTCCTGGGCGTATTAACCAAACTCTTATTAATTTAAATCGACCCGGTCTTTTTTATGGTCAATGTTCAGAAATTTGTGGTATAAATCATAGATTTATACCCATTGTAATTGAAAGAACTAATAATAAAAATTTCATTCAATGAATTATCTCTAATCCATTCTCATTAGATGACTGAATTAAAGTTTTGATCTCTTAAATCAATATATAGTAATTAAAATTACTTCTAATGAAAAAAATTAGTTAAAAATACAATAACATTAAAATGTCATTTTAAAATTATTATTCTAATATTTTTTAAATTCCACAAATAGCTCCATATAATTGATTAAATTTAAATATTATATTTCTAACTATTTTTATAATATATATAACAATATTTTATTTTACTTATATTAAAAAAAATATTTATCTAAATTTAAATAAAAATAAAAACTTTAAATTTATATTAAAATGATAAGAAACTTATTTTCTATTTTTGATTCAAACACAAATTCAATACTAGATTTAAATTGAATTTCCTCTTTTTTAAATTTTTTAATCACCCCCCTAACTTACTGAGTATCAAATTCCCGATTAATTAAATTTTTTAATATTATTTTAATAAATTTATTTAAGGAATTTAAAATTATTTTATTCAATAAATTTAATTATATTAACATAATTTATTTTATTACTTTATTTATATTAATTTTAAGAAATAATTTAATAGGATTATTTCCTTATATTTTTACAAGTTCAAGTCATTTAATTTTTTCTATTAGAATTTCACTTCCATTTTGAATTAGATTAATAATTTTTGTTTGAATCAATAACACTAATTTCGCATTCGCCCATATAATCCCTCAAGGAACCCCCTTAATTTTAATACCTTTTATAGTTATAATTGAATCTATTAGAAATATTATTCGCCCATTGACCTTATCAGTTCGTTTAACAGCAAATATAACCGCAGGACACTTACTCTTAACTTTAATAAGAGAATCCGCCATATCATCTATATTTATTTTAAGATATATTATTATTATAATACAAATTTTACTATTAATTTTAGAATTTAGAGTTTCTATTATTCAATCTTATGTTTTTTCTGTATTAAGAACTTTATACACAAAGGAAACTAATTATGATAAAATCATTAAAAAATATTTCTCATAACCACCCATTTCATATAGTAACTAAAAGACCATGACCATTATTAACATCTTTAAGATTAATAATTATATTGTCAGGGGGAATTAAATTAATACATGAAATATCCTATAATTTATTTAATATTGGTCTAATTTCACTAGTTATATCTACTACCCAATGATGACGAGATGTAATTCGGGAAAGAACTTACCAAGGAACTCATAATTCTTTTATTACAAAAATATTACGCTGAGGTATAATTTTATTTATTATTAGTGAAATTTTTTTTTTTTTATCATTATTTTGAACTTTCTTTCATATATCCCTATCCCCCAGTATTGAAATTGGGAGAAAATGACCCCCTTTAATAATTAATAAATTTGACCCTTATAAAACTCCCTTACTAAATACTATTACCTTATTATCTTCTGGAATTTCAATCACTTGGGCCCATTATTCTCTAATTAAACAAAATTATGGAGAAACTCTAAAAGCTATTCAATCAACCATTATTTTAGGATTATATTTTACTGCCCTTCAATATCAAGAATATAAGGAAGCTAGATTTACTATTGCAGATTCTGTCTATGGTAGAATTTTTTTTTTATTAACTGGTTTCCACGGAATCCATGTTTTAATCGGTACTTTATTTATTATTATTACATTATATCGATTTCATTTACTTCACTTCTCAAATATTCATCATTTTTGTTTTGAAGCTAGAGCTTGATATTGACATTTTGTTGATGTAGTATGATTATTTGTTTATATGTTTCTATACTGATGAACTTATTATTTATTTAGTATAAACAAGTACATTTAATTTCCAATTAAAAAGTCTAATTTTTAGATTAAATAATAATTTTGATGTTATTATTAATAATAATTCTTTTAATAATTTTATTTTTTTTAATAATTATAAATTATTATTTATCCCCCCCTAAAAAAATACTTCGAGAAAAAATATCTGCTTTTGAATGTGGATTTGATCCATTTAATTCCTCACGTCTCCCATTCTCTATTCAATTTTATATAATTAGATTAATTTTCCTAATTTTTGATATTGAAATTATTATCTTTTTCCCCCTAATCCCCTCATATCTTTATTATTCTATTGAAACAAATATTTTAATAACATTAATATTTATCATTATTCTTTTACTGGGTCTATATTTTGAATGAAATGACGGAGCTTTAAAATGACTTAATTAAATTTTAGGATAAAAATTTAATTTGCAATTAAAAATTATTGATTTTTAAATCAATTTATCTTATTTTTGGTATCATATAAAATGAATTCAATTTCGACTTGAAATAAAGATAAATATCTCTATTAATTGAAACCAAAATAGAGGTATATTATTGTTAATAATAAAATTGAAATTTATTTCCAATTAATAAATAAGTATGAACAAAGGAAATTTCTAACTTCCAAAATTATGGTTAAAATCCATTATTATTTTATTTATATAGTTTAATTAAAACCTTATATTTTCATTATAAAAATAATTATATAATTTATAAATACATTTAAAGAATTTAATTCATCTTAATATCTTCAATATTAAACTTTTACTTAAGCTATTTAAAT
>CATODD010000180.1:10000-29389 GCA_951751655.1 Ophion costatus | reverse complement strand
CTTTCGCTCTCGCTTTCTCCCTCTCTCTCCCTCTCTCTCTCTCTCTCTCTCTCTCTCTCTCTCTTTCTCTCTTCTCACACACACACACACAGTCTTATCCTCACTGAGGGACATAAAGAGTTACTGAATACACGTCTATACGGAACGCCACCAGCAGAGTCGCAGCCCATGCAGTTGCAGACATGAAGACGAATCAACAACCCGCACTATTTACCCTAGTGGCAACTTTGCAAAATGGACTACACGTACTCGAAATCGGAAAACGCGTAAACTATTCAAGTGATTCCGCATTTCACGGCGATACTCTTTGGAGACACCTGCAGGTGACGGAGGAATGCTTCGGATGAGAATCTAGTCGCGCGCGGAATCTCGTAATACGATGTAAACTCAATCATCATCCCGCTTCCGATGAGACCGAGGATCGTAAAACTCCGCATACGCGTTGGTCGAATTAGAATTTTGGTAATTGAGTCGAGAGTTACTCTGCATTTAACGCCACAGTAATGGGTATAAAATCATGTGCGAATTTAACCATTTTTTTCGTATGAAAAATTGATTCACTCATAAAATTCATTACACATCTATTTAGTATGAATATCAAGCTGTTAGAAAATATATGTATATTTTTTTCGATGTACAAAATGGCCGGCTACTCAAAACTTCTTGAAACTGCTTTTTCCAATTGGCGTGACACATAACTACAACAATTTTCACTCGATTTACTTCGAATTTAAAACTTATGTTCCTGATTGCATTTCGCAGAGAAGTACGTACGGAATTTCTGATTAATCGAAAACTTTTCATTTTATGCGCAGTTTACGAGCAGTTATAACGAAATTTTTCACTGAAAATTCATTTCTTAAGTTCAAACACCTACAACTGTTGAATAAAACAATATTTTTTAAATTTCGTACGTATCTCTCTAGGTATTCTAATGTAGATTGACGAGAATTTGTGTTTTTTGTTCTAGGTAAAAAATTGTGGATGCTAAATGTCACGCCGCGGAGCACCTTAAGAAAAAGATAACACAATAAACATTAGTAGTCGGCCATTGTGCACATCGAAAACAAAAAATATATATTTTCTAACAGCTTGATATTCATACTAAATAGATGAGTAATTAATGTTTTGAGTGAATAACTTTTTCATACGAAAAAAATTGTTAAATTCGCACATGATTTTATACCCGTCACTGTGGCCTAAGGCCTTAATGGATAGTGTATGGTTGCTGGATGTACGCTTTTCGATTTCGTAGCATCAACCGCATTTGAGAGGAAAGAACCAAGTATGGATCTCTTCATTTGATTGAAGTGAAACCCGTCTGGGAGGGAAGGTTGAAACACCGGTCAATAGGGATCACCACAATCCACCCTGACTGGGTTCCAATAGGAGGGATTTCAGGTGTGGATGACCAAAACTGAAAAAAAATCTTGAGTAAGGACATCCGTGAAGGGCCTATCATCAGGACAATCTGGAAAAGACTTGAGCGATGCTGGACATCCGATTTCTTCGGAATTGGGAATCGTTGAATGCACTTTCTCAATATGATACTATCCCTTGCAAACCCAAAGTGACCGATTGGAATTGGAAAATGAAATATTTTTATCTTCGCATTACAACGTAAAATCGAGATTAGATAACTTTGAAGACACTAAATATGGATTTACTGATGTTATAATGGACTATACATTTTCGCAAAATCCAATGGTTGGCTGAGTCGAAATGAGTCTAGTAAAATAATTTAGTGACGGCATTGCCGAATAAAGCGTTCGAGGGTTCTCAGTGTTGAAGTACGATCTTTCTCCCACACGGAACGTCATTATGGTGTCCGCCTTCGATTTTGTTGAAACTCATGTATATGGTAGAACATCAAAAACTATTAGATACGTCTTATTTCACCGGCGGAAAAACGGTTTCCAGGGGTGAAAGCACCCCTCAGAGTGAAGCATGTTAAAGGCTGAATTTGCAGTTTTATCTGCAAGCAGTCCACCGGAGTCAATGGAACAGAATCGATAATTCTTCTAATGCAAAATAACCAGAAATCCATTATGGGTACAACGAAAAAAAAACAAAAATTAAGGGATAAACCACTTCTTTGTTTTTATTCCTCTTACGTCCCATTCGAAAAGGGTGCAATCAATTAAACGAAACGGTAAACACTTTGAAGGGGAGACAAAATTGAAGTTGACGTATTTTTAAATAATTTTTCCGGATTGCAAGCTTGAGAGGGTAAACCACATTTTATATATTTTTGACGTTTTTTAATGACAATTGAAAGTTTTAGGGCAAAGTAATGGCGAATTGGTATTCAGGGCATAGAAATACATCGATAGTGACTTTATTATTTAGAATTTTATTATTTAGAAACAAAGATTAAATATCACATTTTTTCACACTTAGATAAAAAAAATTGTTAATTCACTAAATCATCGACCATTTATTTTCTGCGTAAATTTTGAACTCCATTCGGTACTTATTCTCTTCTTTGTCGTTTGCTCTTTGAGGTGCCGTTTGATTTATTGACTTGTGATTATTTATCCATTTTTGGCAGAATTTTAAAAACGGACCACCGATTTTTACTCATTTTTCCACACATCCTTGCTCCTTTTTCGACCGTATTTCAAGTGGACTTTTTTGGAAAACGAATTGAGATATCGACATCAATCAGACGGTATTCTCTAATTCTACAAAATCCTTTTCAAACCGCCCCATAGGGCTTTTCTTACTCAAATAGAATCGACGACGACTGTTTGGAATTTCGTGATTTTAGCAATTCTGGCACAACTGGCCAAAGAGGTCGAAACATTTTTCTGTGACTCTTATACTTTTCCAAGCGTGTATCTAATCGAACATTTTTCGCCGATTACGAATATCACCGAATTTTTGTCGAAAGCTCAAAACTTTGCTGACTAAACGCGCCAAGCGTCTCTTTTCACGCGTGTGATGATTTTTTATTTCAAAAATTGCGTTTTGGCGTAAATTGATGGTGAATTCGTATTAAAGGGGGAAAATAAATTGATATGGATGCAAATATTTTTAAGTTAAAAATTCATTTTTTTCGCACTTTGACAACAAAAAATGTATTCAAACGCCTATCATTTATTTTTTGTTACGCTTTGAAACTCCGCTCTAGGTGCATTCTGTCCGCAATGGTTTTTGCTCTAAAAACTGCCACATGATTCATCGAGCTTCGATTGTTTCTCGATTTTTTTACAGAATTTCCAAGTCAGACTATCGATTTTCGCGAATTGTTCCTTACCTAAACATCAATTTGGAATTTCCAGGAATGTTTTGAACCAGAATACACAGGTTAAATGCAGAAAAACAATCAGCGATAGGAAACATAGTGTAAGGACTGGTTTGGCCCCTTAAGCTTGCTATCCGTCTATACTGCAAAACGCGTAAACTATAATTTAATCCCTCCTTTGAAGTGCTACCCGTTTTCCTCAATTCAATGCACCGCTTTTCACTGTGGGGTGAGAGGAAGGGAAATAAAGGCGTGGTTCATTCATTAATCCTTTTTCTCAATTGACTCATAATGTGTTTCTGATCGTTTTGCATGAGCAGTATTTTCGTTTTTATTTCGCTGAAATCCAGGATCTGCTTGCGGATGAAACTACGAAATCAACCCTTCATATGCTTCACTCCAAGGGGTGGTTTCACTCTAAAGGGTGGTTCACCCCTTTAAACAGTTTTTCCCGCCCATAACAACGAACGTATCCAATAGTTGTTAATGCTCTACCACATATGTGAGTCTCAACGAAATCGAAGGCGACCATCGAAGTGACGTTCCTTGTCGCAATCCCTAAGACGCTTCCAAACTAGGGCCGCAGTAAATGTGAGACAAAAGCCTTGACACAATTTCCGCACGGGTTTTTGCCGCACAAGATTAACATTTTACGGTCCGCGGCCATCAATTTTACCTGCATAAATCTTTTCCATTCATGAATAATCAATGCCTCTTGAGAAATACTTGAATCCGAAATTTTTTGTGGAATTAATCTAGAAAGGGGTGTTTCCCAGAAGACTACAATTCCAATGACGACATTTTTCGCTCGATCATTTATTATCTGCTTTGCTTCTGGAAACCATACACAAGCAACTCTAGAACTGCCAGGATTTTTGTTAGCTCGATATGGTCCCAAAATCCAGCATCCCCACAATGAACTCCCTAGTTACATTTTGCAGTAACACATCTCCCTGCGTTAAAAAAAATGTTAACCGCGTGATTAAATTTTTCCTCGGGATTAAAATAATTTTTAAAAAACGTGAAATCGAGACATCATGAATTACGTCGTTCAACGAAGCTATAGGAGCCAATAACGTACTTCAAAAATCCATTCAATTCGTGGTACATCGTTGCCAGACATTCCGCACCGAATTTATTAATTTGCGGCGATGAGCTTCGATCCTGTCGCATTTCTTTGTTTCCCCGGTCAAACCGGAATTTACACTCCACCTTATCCAGCAGTGGTACTCCGCACAATACGACCGCGTATACACTAATTGTTCGGTGTATTCAGCGAGTTACATTGTCTCGAATTATGCATACACGTTATGGCGGAGCACGATAGACCTGTACAATCGAGAATGAGAGAGAGATAAATGGTTGAAGAGAGACAGGGGTGGGGCGGGAGGGAGGGAGGGAGAGACAGTAAATGGCTGACACTGACGTCGTTGATGTTCATCCTCGAAGTCCATGTACGAGCTATCCTCATTTGCACACATATACCCTTCTGTATATTGCACATCGATGCTTTAGCTTTAACCAGGTCCGTGGTGGTATGCGTGGCCATTTATATGCTTGAGCCACGGAGACCTCAAGTACGTGCTTCGTCTGCTTTCAATGTGTGCATTGCTGTGCCCCGAGTGTATCCACGCTCTATATCGAACACCCTCTCTCTCTCTCTCTCTCTCTGTCTCTCTCCCAGATTCGATGCAACGATCCAAGTTCAACATCCAGTGATCCTCCCGTTGAGCGTACATTGTCGTCGGGCACTAATTTGATTGAGAGAACGCGTGTGCGTTTCGGCACGAACAATCAGACTGATAATACACCCCTAAACCTAGTAGCAGTCTGTTTGATGCCGTATATGCTCCTTGAAATTCTCTGACCTAACGATGTTAAATCCCACCCACTAACACCCACTCAAATTGCATTTGTCTCCGTTGATTCGAAGGAAAATGGTTTTCATTTTATTTCTACTCCCAGTGGTCAGGCTCAATATTTATTTGCGTCCTTTGCTCTTCTTATTGGCAATTTTGGCGCGTATACCCTTTAGAGCTCTTCTGATGTCATCCCTTCCACGTTTACCTCCCACATTTGTGTCTTCACTATTTTGAGATGCGCAGAGGCCACTCCAGAGTGCGACACGGGGCTACTTTAAATGGATTAAAAATAAAAATTTTAATCCATTAATTTACAAGAGTATAGGTAGTAAAATACGTAGGGAATTTTGAAAATATGAATTTTTGTGTAATTGGCAAGCATTTAAAGTAAAAACTCAATTTTCGACAGAAAAGAAGAACAATCATTTGTTAATAACTAATCCTATAATTAACTCATGGAAAATTCCGTACGTATTTCACTTCGAAATGTTATTTTAAAGATGTGCTCAAAATTTGGAGTGAAAAGAATGAAAGTTGTTGGAGGTATGCTGAGTGCCGTTTTGAAAAATTGTATTTTTCGAAAAACGGTCGCTGCCTCGCACACGGGCCAGCAACGGCCACCGCAGACCCACATGGGCCTGCGGACCTTTGTTTTATAGATAGCGTACTATTTGCCCTCTTAATTTAGATGGTCCAAAGTATTTCATAAGCCAATTTAAAAGAAGTCAATTTTTTGAAAATTCCACAACGGTGTTAGCCCTTAATGGTCACCCATCCAAGTGTCGGTTCAACAATACTCAGCATGGAAAACCACCGAAGTTGCACTACTGTCGATTTATAGCGTTTGTAGTTTTGGACTTGTTAGTTGAGGAAGAATCGAGCTCGACGGGAAAGTACGAAAATTCAGATTGCTCATTTGGATCGTCAGTGGCACGGAACTGCGGACATACTCATTGAATTAAACTCGCACACAGTCTCGTGGGCATCCTCGTATTCGAGCTTGGCTGCGACGACCGAGCTCGGGAATTCTCTTTTGTACAAGCACACGGTAACAGAGTTTGAACTAATCTTGTCCCTTTTTATTTGGCCTCCGACTCCTTCCGCGTCACGTTACATTTCACGTTTACGACTTTCGGGAGAGTCTCGCGAGTGCGAACACGTAGAGTGTATTCTCGTCCGGGAAACTTGTAGTAGTTTTTCAACTTTTATCTCGCGCAATTTCCGCAAAAGACACAGTATACTTTCCTCGCTGTGAAAAGAAGCGTGCAGGTGAGCACGCTGTGAAACTCTCGGAGAGTCGTACGTGGCTTTTGGATCGGCGAGTGTACATATGGGATACATTTTATTGGACGAGTCGCGTTCCTGGCTAAGCTCGATCAATTAACACTTTCCATTGATTCCACTGCGTTGTCCCAGGTACTTTACGAGTTATTGTGCGGCTGCGGAGTTCTTGTTTCGATAGCCGTTGATCTTGCATGTGGACCGAGACAGGATAAAAACGATAACGAAGTTTTCTATCGGTAAGTATTTTTGGGCTTTCTTAAGGGGCCAGAAAATGGCCAAATATCGATTTTTTTCTGGGGAATGGTTGATGAAAGAGAAAGGCATTTTTTAAACACCAAACTACATATATCGAGGGCCTTAAAAAAATTCGCAAAAATACAGAAAAACGACAAGAATATGGCAACTGGCAGATGATGAAATTTGTTTCGCGACGTTTGGCGGTGGACACTCTCCAGCTTAAACGGTCCATTCGAATTCCAAAAACCAAACGGGTTATTCAAGTTAACGATAAATACGAGGCGTTGACGATCGTCGTTTTTTAAAATCATTTTTTTAAACAACGTGGTGACGAATTGAAACTCGAGCATACAAAATTTATGAAAAAAGTCGTCATTTTTAAGTAATTATTAACAAATGAAGATCGATTTTGATAAAGCGAGATCGTCAACGACCCTTAAATGTTTTGCATCGTATCTCCTGTAAATTTGGAAACAATCTATCAAGTGGTTCTCGTGATATTATGTCCACCGAGTTTGAAAGCAGTGTTTGGGGAAAAACGCGTTTAAAGTTTGAAGTATGGTGCTGTTACCGCTCGCCCTGTTAGAAGCTGTAGTTCATTCAATTTTAGGAATATTTCCATAAAATGTTCGGAGACAAAAAGGGGATTCTATCGAATAAAAATATTTTTGGAATATACCATTTTTTTACCCACCTAGGTAGATGTAGCCCGTTTAATTCCATATCTTTTCGACGAAGTATTTAATGTTAATTCAAATTTCGTATTCAATTACAATTAAAATTGAATTTCGTATCGTTTCTACAAATTTTCTACGAAAGAGTGGTTTGTTGGTATATTTTGGGAGACAGGAATTTGTTAGCCAATTTTAAAAGAGAGAAAGAGCGAAATTTGTTAGCCAATTTTGAGAGAGACAAATTTCTTTCCAACAAACTTGTTGCCCAATTTTAGAAGAGAGAAATTGGCTGGCAAATTTTCTGAGAGAAAATGTTTGGGCTGGTCGGAGACAATATAGTCGACAAATTTTCTAAAGGCGGAATTCATTTGCATATCTGTCATAAATCAATTTGTTAGCAAATTTCGTATAAGAGAAATTTGGAGCCAATTTTGTCGGGGAGAAATTTGTTGGCAAATTTCGTAACAGAGGAATTCGCTAGCAAATTTTGTGAACGAGAGGCCACATTTTGCGAGGACGAAAATTGGTAGTATATTTTGTGAGAACTAAATTGCTTAGGTTTGTTTGTGAGCGAGAAATTCGGTGACAAATTTTGTAAAAAAGGGACATTCTATCATATTTCGTAAAATTGACATTTGTTAGTGAATTTTGTAGGAGAGAAATATTTTATCAAACTTCGTAAAATTGACATTTGTTAGTGAATTTTGTAAGAGAGGAATATTTTATCAAGTCCGTAAAATTGGCATTTGTTAGTGAATGTTGTAAGAGAGGTATACTCTATAAAGTTTTGTAAAACAGACATTTGTTAGCGAACTTTGCGAAAGAGGAATTCCGTAGAAAAATTGTGAGCGAGACATTGTCTCTCAAAGTTGATGAGGTAAAGATTGCTTAGTAAATTTTGCGGGAAAATACTTTGTTAAGGTGTTACATGTATGTGGCTCACCGAAGAATGTGACGTTTTAGAGCATTTTTTTGAGAATACTGAAAAAGCAATGAAAATGAGGCTTGGGCTTTATTTTGTTGAAGTAGAGCATTTTTTATTTTTATTTAATTTTTTTATTTTTCATTTTGGAAGAAAATTCTTTTCTTAGAACATTTTTATTTTAGAAGAAAATACGAACTGAAGAATGAATGATAGAATTGTTCAAAAATCTTTATTTACATTAGTTACTTATGTAATACAAAATTTTTAATAAAAATATTGTTCTTTTCGCAAAATGGCAACATTTTTAATATTTTTTTTATCGAGAAAAAACATTATTCAAAATTTTGCCATTTTGCGGAAAAAAACCATATTTTTGTCATCACCATACCACCGTACCATCGAAGAATTGTCGATGAATAGTAAAAATCGTGTCTACTTCTCGGGCGAAACTGTCTAAGAAGTTACAGTTGAAATGTCAAGTCAATCGGATGAAAAATGCCCGAATTATGCGTTCCCCCGATTTCATCAACGCAATTTCGAGAAAAACTCGGTCAAAGTATCAAAACTGACCGAGGAGCTATCGTCCAAATGAGGGAAATGAATGTCTCATTTGAATTCTGTGTATACCCACCGTGGCATTTCGATAATAGGTCTTCAGTTCTTAAGTCATTGTACATTTTTTCCACGACTGGAGTAAACGACTCCAAATTGCTGCTTTCGACGTCTATCCTTTTTCGTTCGTTTCGAAGTGCTAAAAGGCACTTCGGAAAATGCACTCTAACCATTAACAAACCACTTTTTTCGTCTACAATTCCTTCGCATATCATTTGTATGATGTTTACGCGTTATTTGACCCAATAAAAAGAGGCTATTTTTGCCTACCCAATTATACCGCCTTAGCAAGTTTTTCGAGTGCGGGCAACAGTTCGGCGATTTTTAAAATGTCTTAACATAGGTTCCTAAAAGTAAATAGGCTACGCGATTGAGATGAAAATGCTTTTTCCTCACTGGCGTGCATTCGGTCATGAGTTTTTAGCTATTATTAACATTTACCGCTACGTCTATGCGCATATGGTGATGACAAATGAAATTGCGGTTTGCCATCGATCGTAAACAATTCGAGGAGCATGCTGTAGTTACGTTGCCTTGAGTATTGTGAAACTCGACGAAGCGTGAAGAAGAAAAGAGAAAATAGAGAAAAGGTAAGTCTGAAATGAATTTCTCTCTCTCTCTCTCTCTCTCTCTCTCTCTCTCTCTCTCTCTCTCTCTCTCTCTCTCTCGCTTAGGACCATTGACAATAACTCGTAGTACTACCATACTACATTGAAGGAGTTTGCACAGTCGACTCACTTCGCATGCCCGCAGACTTCTCCCTGCTATATGGAACTATATATACGTAACGTCACGCTTAATTAACACTTTCTACTTCTACCGTGCATCAAGGTGGTATGCACGTTCGACAGTTAATAGCGTTACAAGCGCTTACACACGATCTCTCATTTTTTTTTTGCTTCACCGACAAGCAACGGTAGCACTTGACACTAGCGTGTGGTATTCGATACGAATGTATGTGCGTAGACTCGTTCAAATGGTGTGCGCCAATACGTAACGAGACTGTTCGTGACGCCTCCTCCTTCGGAGGTTTCGTCGAAACTTTTTTTTCCCATCTTTTTTTACACGTGAGGTTAACCACTGCGATTGGTTGAAACCACATCCGATGTTTTCGATCTTCGGTGTTTTCATTTGAGTGGTTTACCAATTCCGTCCTGCCAATGGGGTGACCAAACGAATCTGGAATTTCCGACCTTTCCTTCCGAATTGCAGTAAAATCAGCGCGCTGTTACGTTTTCGTAGAAACCGAGGGGACTTTCGTCGTAGTTTGTCCTCGAAAATGAGTGAGTAGAATTTTCGGAGTGCTTGAGTAGAAATTGATAATGCTCGTATGAAATTTTACTGTTGAGTCTGTCATAAAAATTCACTGACAGTGTAAAGCCGAATGGCGTCCGTGGATAATGAGAAATCAGGGCATGAGCTTGATATTTAGAGAAAAAAACTACCTTTTATTGGATAGTTTTATAACCTAGGGTCTTGGCTTTAAGGGGTTCACTTTAGACGCTAAGAAGGCTATTTTCATGAATTTTTTGATAGGTTTATATTATAGATATCGATATCAAAGTTGTTACACTTAATAAATACACTTTCGAAATACATTTAAAAAATGTTTTTTTTAAATGTATTCAGGTAACCCAAACAAACTTTAATCGCGTTTTTCGCGAAACAACGTTTTTCGACGGCTTGTTGATAAAATCTTCGAAACTACTGAACCGATCCCTATGAAATTTTAACCTCATATTCTTTACAACCATAGCTACAGCGCGTATCAATATTTTTTTTAAATTTTGATATTTACTTTTTTTTGCCAAAAACGGTGAAACGAACACGTTTTTTTTCTTTTTTTTTTCGAAAAATGTCCGCCTTTTTGTAATTTTTGCATATATCCAAATTCGTATGGTATACGCTATAGCCATTAACATACTGAATCTAAAACCGTTTGATTTTTTTGTTTCGGATGATTCATCTCCGAGATTTCATCAACAGCGCAGACCTATAATCTTTTTAGGACATTTTTTTAACTATCATTTTCGTCTTTAGTGACTTGAAGAAATTTGTTTTTTAAATTGTATTTCGAAGGTGTATCTATTAAGTGCAGCAACTTTTATTTCAATATCTATAATATAAACCTATCAAACAATTTCATAAAAGTAGCCTTTTTTAGTGTTTGAAGTGTGAAGACCCGTTAAGTTGCAATAAAGAATTTGTACGAATTCCAAAAATTGACCTAGCTATAACGATTTCTGTGAAGCGTCGGATCGCCCACTGTGCTACGGCGAACGTTTGACTTTTTAGTTTTTCTCGAAACTATGGTTTACGAAACGGGGTAAACTAATCTCAAAATATATCCCCCCGATTTACTTAAAATTAGGACAGAGCATAGTTGATAACATTCTTTACCGTATGATCTGATTTTTGGATATGTTTTCTTGATGATTTCTGGATGAATTCTTGATATGTTTATCCATTTATTAATAACAAATGATTGAAACAAGTTGTGTTTTTTGCCAAAAATCGAACATTTTTTTCTACGGTTTGTCATTTTCGTAATTTCCAAGTGTTAAACAGTATCCAGTAGTACGAACGTGTTATTATCGTTCTAAAAGTAGTTTTTATTTATTTTTCATTTCAACTCACGCTCGTTTCCAGAAAATCCTGAACCGACTGGCCATGCAGCAACCGCGGCACTTTGTTTAAGTAATAATCGAGTAGAAATATTGTCTCATTTGAAAAATCAATAGCATGATATTCGATAAAACTCTCTAATTATCACAATAATATTAGCTAATTGATATAGTTAATGGTATACAATTCATAATTATAGGAATTCATGTGGTCTCTTATGTCATATCTGCAACTGTGGTACATGTCCAGCCAGCGAAATATTTTCTTCGACAAAGAACATTTCAGAAGACCACTGAATGACGAATTATGATACTAAATCATTGTGGTAGAACTCTGGATTAATTACTTCATTTTATTTTGAATTTATGCAATATTCTTTTCTATATTCTATATTCTAAAAAATATATTTTAAACAAATAGGATCGTAGTAGGCCGTGAGACAAGGAAGACACCTATTTGATTTAATTGGAACCTCTTTAAAATAAACGTTTTTTTAGCAGTGCAATGAAAAATAGGAGGAGATGGTGGTTTCCGATGCAGCAGCGAACTTCTCTCTTCGCACTGTATGTCAGGCCTTAATTTTGTACCCTGATCAGGCCTTGATTTTGTACCCTGATCAGACCTTCATCTTTACCCTAATCAGGCCTTGATTTTTTTACCCTGATCAGGCCGAAGTCAGGGATTGCGTTTCACAAATGATCAGAGCTTGATTAAAAAATCCTCATCAAGACCGGAATAAAAAATCAGGATGCCTGATCAGGTCTTTCTTGTAGCCGGAGCAAAATTTCTACTCGAAAATAACTTCATTGCTTATCAATATATTTCGATTTAAAAAAAACGTAAACTTTCCAGGACTATGTATTACTCGTGTATAAAATCCCGATCTCGTCAACTCAATACCCACATCATAAAAAAAGAACAAAAAATCGCCCTGTGTTTTCAGCTCCGAGCTTAAGCCAACCCCTCAAAGGATAAAGCGTGTATACAATTTTTATTTCGCAACACTTTTTAACACGAAAAAAAAGACGAAGCGCGAAAGAAATCTGATAAATTTATGGAAGCTTTGTCGGCATCGATTGAAGCGTAAAAGATCGTCGCTTCAACCGCAACACGATGTTCTCGTATGTATCGATGTGTTCGACAATATTCGCGAGATGATTTGCGACGTATCGGCCAACCGATCTGATTCGAGAGGAAACGTCCAGTCGGCATTTCCTTCGATGCGCCCCTCGTTTGGGGCAAAAATATATGCCCGTTTATTTTATGTGTATATCGATGTTTCGTCCTGTAGTTACACGTCTACAGAATACAAATGGGGCTGGTATGCCATACCGGTGTGTTTATAGCGACGTATAGTGCCATTGATACCCGAAACTCGATGGAAGCGAGGTCGCGAGACAGCGAAAGTGCGGCCACCTGACAGAGAACGAATGAAAAAAGTCGAGCAGCCGAATGAAAGAAAATAAAAAGCACAAAAGAATCGATTTATATATACGTATTGATTGGAGAGCGGGAAAGGAAGAGAGAGAGAGAGGAAGGGAAAGAGAAGCTGTGTAATATCGACGTAGCCCCCCATCAAAAGACTCGATTGTGTCTACGTGGAAGTCGATACGTGTTTTCCTATTGTTCCAATAGTCGAAGATATATATATATATATATATATGTATATATATATATATGAGTAAGATATTTTGAGTTCATTATATCTGAAAAAGATCAACTCCCAGAGCATCTGGCTGTTTTAAGGACGGCCCTCCAATCTTTTCAACCGGTTCTTTTATTTCGGAGACAGGCTGATCCTCAGAATGGCCTTTATATGTGAATGTTTACATTGACATAAATGCTATTGTTAAGACATCGGAATTTACATAATGTTACGTATCGGGACATAGGCCACAGGGAGATAGTAATGAAGTTAGCATCGTTGGAATGCATCGAAAAGATTCTTTTCCTCATCACGCAATTTTTTTTGTTTGCCACACTTAGCCTAAAAAAATCACTGCAATACTTTTGAGGGTCGTTACTATCTTACTTACTTATCCATTTTGAAACATCCTTACTATCTTACTTACTTGTCCATTTTAAAACATCCTCACGACTGCCCTTACTAAACCATAAGCTAAGCATGTAGAAAAGAGTTTAGAAGGTGATAAAAAAAACATGAAAAGATATAGAACTTTTGTTGCATTCCAACAATGCAAACTCCAACACCATACGGGGAGGACGATTCGAGAAAAAGACGTTGAAATTTTCATCGTTAAGATGCAACGATTTTTCGTTTCGTTTTTATTTTGTTATTTTTATTATCAGCAAAAACCGTTCTTTATCGCAACTGGTAGGTGTTAATCTCTAATTGAAATACGTAAAAGTATTCCAGTAATTTGATCAATGGGGGATCATTAATTTTCTTTTCGTTCCCACGATGCAAACTTCAAGATCATCCTCGAAGACGAGTGCCCTCGAAATTATACATACATATATATATATATACATTCACCTACAGTTTCATAAAAATGTGTGTGTGTGTGTGTGTGTGTGTGTGTGTGTGTGTGTGTGTGTGTGTGTGTGTGTGTGTGTGTGTGTGTGTGTGTGTGTGTGTGTGTGTGTGTGTGTGTGTGTGTGTGTGTGTGTGTGTGTGTGTGTGTGTGTGTGTGTGTGTGTGTGTGTGTGTGTGTGTGTGTGTGTGTGTGTGGTGTGTGTGGTGTGTGTGTGTGTGTGTGTGTGTGTGTGTGTGTGTGTGTGTGTGTGTGTGTGTGTGTGTGTGTGTGTGTGTGTGTGTGTGTGTGTGTGTGTGTGTGTGTGTGTGTGTGTGTGTGTGTGTGTGTGTGTGTGTGTGTGTGTGTGTGTGTGTGTGTGTGTGTGTGTGTGTGTGTGTGTGTGTGTGTGTGTGTGTGTGTGTGTGTGTGTGTGTGTGTGTGTGTGTGTGTGTGTGTGTGTGTGTGTGTGTGTGTGTGTGTGTGTGTGTGTGTGTGTGTGTGTGTGTGTGTGTGTGTGTGTGTGTGTGTGTGTGTGTGTGTGTGTGTGTGTGTGTGTGTGTGTGTGTGTGTGTGTGTGTGTGTGTGTGTGTGTGTGTGTGTGTGTGTGTGTGTGTGTGTGTGTGTGTGTGTGTGTGTGTGTGTGTGTGTGTGTGTGTGTGTGTGTGTGTGTGTGTGTGTGTGTGTGTGTGTGTGTGTGTGTGTGTGTGTGTGTGTGTGTGTGTGTGTGTGTGTGTGTGTGTGTGTGTGTGTGTGTGTGTGTGTGTGTGTGTGTGTGTGTGTGTGTGTGTGTGTGTGTGTGTGTGTGTGTGTGTGTGTGTGTGTGTGTGTGTGTGTGTGTGTGTGTGTGTGTGTGTGTGTGTGTGTGTGTGTGTGTGTGTGTGTGTGTGTGTGTGTGTGTGTGTGTGTGTGTGTGTGTGTGTGTGTGTGTGTGTGTGTGTGTGTGTGTGTGTGTGTGTGTGTGTGTGTGTGTGTGTGTGTGTGTGTGTGTGTGTGTGTGTGTGTGTGTGTGTGTGTGTGTGTGTGTGTGTGTGTGTGTGTGTGTGTGTGTGTGTGTGTGTGTGTGTGTGTGTGTGTGTGTGTGTGTGTGTGTGTGTGTGTGTGTGTGTGTGTGTGTGTGTGTGTGTGTGTGTGTGTGTGTGTGTGTGTGTGTGTGTGTGTGTGTGTGTGTGTGTGTGTGTGTGTGTGTGTGTGTGTGTGTGTGTGTGTGTGTGTGTGTGTGTGTGTGTGTGTGTGTGTGTGTGTGTGTGTGTGTGTGTGTGTGTGTGTGTGTGTGTGTGTGTGTGTGTGTGTGTGTGTGTGTGTGTGTGTGTGTGTGTGGAAATCAAAGCGTCGACGAATTCTGACTCTCCGTTCTTCAAATCATTTCCGGTCGAATGTAAAAGACGCGAAGGTAAACCGTCAGCTCTCAATTTCATTGACATGCCGAGCTGGCAAGCTTGCTTTGTTTGCACCTCGAAGAGTCATATTTTCCTTGCAATCATCGTTTTTTTTCACAACACTGGTGTGCATTACAAAAAAAACATAGCGTGGTTTACAAGAAAAAGATTGATCTTGCAATTTGATTTCATGTGGGCGTAATAATGACAACGGATGTGGTAGAATGGAATGTTATCCCTTTACCATTAAGGATAACGTACGTGTGTAAATTCGTCCACAACCTCCCCCCCCCCCCACACGTACACACACGCGCGCCCACACACACATACACATGCACATGGAGAAAGACGGAAGAGGCGAAGAACGCAACAGTTGAGTCTAAAAGGGATATTCACCTGCCTATTAGAGACCTCTCAAAGAGATTCCTAGAATCGTCTACATAGGTGTGTGTACGTTCACGTGTAATTTTGAGCTCTTTGCCCAAGCTCTACGGTGTTGAACGTTTTCTTTGCTGTGCGTCGAGCCACACCGTCTCTCTGTTCGTAGATTCTACATAGCTGTTTCTTACTCTTTCCACCTACGGTTCCACCCCGGAAAAGTACGTATTTCTCCTTTTATCCGTTCTATACGTATTTCTCTCTTCCTCTCACTACTTTGGATTCTCATTGTACCAGCTGGATCGTACCTGCTGGCAGCCTTTTCTCTTCGGAGCTCACTCTCCTAATAGCCAGCGTCTTGTTACATATACACACACTCATATATATATATGCATATAGCATATGTATAGATATATAGCATATATATATATATATATATATATAGATATATATATATAGATATATATATATATATATATATATATATATATATATATATATATATATATATATATATATATATATATATATATATATATATATATAACACGATATTAGGGGGGTCTATCGTTCCTCGAATGCTCTTAACACCATGGCTATTACTAGGTTTACTAGAACGTACAACCATTGTCTCAACAAAAGCGTACAATACAATGGAGCCTCCGATAGAATTCAATTGATAGTCCGAGTGAGACATTTTTCAGCAGCTAATGGGAACGGGCAGAACATGTAGACATTTTGAGTTTCGGAACGTTTTGGATGAAAAAAAAACAGTACAGCGCGAAAGATGTCACGGATCATGCAGTTGAAGCTTGCATCGTTGGAATGCAATGAAAATTCGTTTTTATTCTGTATTTTTATCATTATCGAAAATCATATTCGGCAGACTAAGCTTTTACATTGCTAGCTTTACATTAAAAACTTACTTTACACTAAAAACAGCTCATTTTCGGATTTAAAAAAATGGAAAATCGTGATGATAAATTTACACGAAAATTAGGTATATGAAAAAGTATAATCTGAAGAATACTCGGTAATTTTTTGGTGTCAAAATATTTAGTTTTAATCGATTTACGGCCGATGTCCGGGAAACACCCCGCAAAAAGTATTTTGCGGCCAGCAATGCCCTTCTGAAGCAGGTTATCTAATATCAAGAGATCAAACAGATTTCATTAGTATATTAGTTAATTTTATGATTAATCGAAGGGATTTCCGAAATATCAAAATTAAAAAAATTAAAATAAAAACGCGTGTTCAAAGTGAGAGTTTTGATTATTGCGAAAAAAATGGTCATTTTGCGATCATAGAAATCGAAAGTTTAGATCAGAAAAAAATTCATAGAAATCGAAAGTTTAGATCAGAAAAAAATTCTACGATCGAATACTATTTTTTTACATCTACAAAAAAACCCTGAAATTTTTAGAAAGATCGATGCACTAGTTTTTTATATAGTTTGCTCACTGACTTTAAGGATGTTGAGTCCCTATGAAACATGTTAATGTTAATTGTTCAATAAATACCTTCTTAATCGTCATAAAATTTTTACACGACCTCCTGAATACTTCATGTAAAAACATACCAAATTTTCAGAATTCTATCATCATTACTTCAACCTCCTTGAGCGTTGAAATAAAAAATTATCAGAAAATTCAGAAAATTTGGTATGTTTTTGTATAAAGTATTTAAGAGGTCGTGTTAAAATTTCGCGACCATTAGGAAGCTCGTTATTAAAAAATTAACATTTTGTTAAGAACAATTTTTAAAAGGAATAAAAAAATGTATCAATAAACTTCGTTTTGTTTCCGTTGCTTTCAGTATATCGTAGATATTACAAAATTGAGAGGTCAAAAAAAAACTTATTGCAAAGTTACATCAGTTTCCATAAGACAGCATTTAATTTGTGAATGTTAATTGTTCAATAACGAGCTTCCTAATTGTCGTGAAATTTTTACACGACCTCTGAAATACTTCATACAAAAACATACCAAATTTTCAGAACTTTATTATCGTTTGCGATTTGGGACTCACATCCTTAAAAACGTACTTTCGAGAAAAAAAAGCGTTTAAAGTTTGGAACGACGCTCCGAGCGTTCGAACGGGCGTCAACATAGCCTATAAATCTTTGATTAATCTGTGGATTTTTATCCGCTCGCCTTGGAATTTTCCGCGAACAGTTATAACACGATATACTGCCAAAATATATTGTTTCCGAAAAAAGTAATTTTTCGACTTTTACGACTAGTCATAAAGCCCTTGACTCTACTGAAAGAGGTTTGAAAAATTGAACAATATTATTTTTTGTTGATTTTCAACGATCCAAACTTCAATGTCATGACGAATCCTCATACCTCTTAGCGTCGAGTATCTAAATAGGGAAAATAAGTTTTCTTCTTCGACTGCTTATTTGGCAGTGGAAGTTTTTTGAATCACAGTGTATTCGGAACGTGCAAAACGTAATTATTTCGAAAATTATATTGCAAAGCGATTTCTAGTCTAAAGGCATCGTTTTCTAGTGGTTGATAGAATCTTCCACGATGAGGCATGTAGAGCATTTTCCGGTACTATTTTATTCGAGATAAAAAAGCAATTATTATCGAAAAAAATGTATATTTATTCAATTACATATTTATTTTGTTGTTACTTTTTCGTCGTCCTCGTTCTTTCTTTTTACAGCTGTTAGCTGATTATGTGCCAATTTTATTATACTAATGACAACTAGCGATGAGAAATATGTGAAGGAAGGAAGAAAATGTAAAAACCCGCGAGGGCAGACATGAAATAAAGCTACCACAACTACTGCTGTCATACGGAAGAAGGCGGCATCTACAAATAAAATAGAAAATCCGTTTTTGGTACCTTGGTTATCAGCACAAAATTTCCCATCGTTCTGTACAGTAAAACGCATTTTCGATTCTTTTCGGAAATACCGCCTTCTTCGATATGACGGCAGACTACTGCTTCTAGAAAAAGGAATGTTGTTTTTGCCTCTAAAGTGAAAACCATCAGCAGGTTAAAAAAACAATGCAAACGAATTGACGATAAAATCCTAGCTCCCTCGTCCGCGTTTCCACACTTCAAAAAAGTTCAACCATTTTTCGGAGTTCTCGAGTAACGATCGGCACCGCAAAAATTAGATTTTGCAGTAGGCTGGAGCAAAGCTCGAGTCTCGTTTTTTATCCCCCGCAAAGCATGTACATGGGGTACGACGCGCTCTCGAGTATATACAAAGAGCATGCTGTAGATTTTGTAGTTCGCGAGCCGCGAGACTTCGGAGTTTGCCAACGACTCGCAGTCTCCCTTTGCACTCCCCTATCGCCACACTCGCTTTGTATATGTATCGGGAGGTGCAGTAAATGCAGGCGTAATTATGTACCATCTCGGATCAGATCCTTCGTGCAATGACGAGAGAACGCCCCCGCAAGAGTGTGCGCTACAAAACGAAGGTGCGACGCAAACGTGTTCCGATGGCAAGAGTCATTGCTTCGCTAAGCGGAGAACGATTCATTTGTGGAAACTGTGACGTGTGTATCGCTTATGCGGGAGCGCCGAAGTGAGTAAAAGTTTTGGCGCTTCATTTTGTTCTCGTTTTATTTTTGTTTCGGTACATCCACTTCATTTCACTTCTCGCTCTTTGCTTTTGCTCGGTCGTTTCGTTCCTCGGGCTCCGCCTCGGCGATGAAAGGATCGGGTTA
>CATODD010000180.1:0-5000 GCA_951751655.1 Ophion costatus | reverse complement strand
GCGGTGCTGGTGATTGGTTCGAGCCCTCGATTGGTCTCCGTTATAACGAGTTTACAGCCAACTAGATATCGAAATTTTTGCCCAGAATATCGGAACCCTCGATTTACACTACGCACAGCAAAAACTCAACACGATACGATATACTAACTTGAGCGCGCTCGACGCTGAGCGTGGATTCACCGACTTTGCGGCGCGCTGGAGATCGTAATTTTTGTCCAACATAAAAAAATCCAAGAAGGAAATTGTAGGTCTGAATATGCTCTACAAGTTTGAATTCCACAATTTTTCATATTTATTAAGACCCAAAGAAAAAAAAAGGAAAAAACAAAAATTGTGTCCTAAATTTTTGACTTTATCGATCGATATCTCGATAACGATGCATGATACGCTAAAAATGATTCAGGCGTTATTGTAGAGCACAAAGAAAGCTACAAAAAGTGTCTTACAAAAATTTTCGAATCTCATCGGATAGCCGAGTTATTGCCGAAAAACAAATTTTAAGCGTTTTCCAAGATGGCGGCGAAAGCTCCTAGGAAAGCTTGGTCGATAATCTCAAGTTAAGCTTTTCTAGGTATCCCCTACAACATATTAAAAAATTAGAAGCGCAAATTCATTTTCTTTTATTTGCCTTTTTTTCGGACGAAATGACTGGACTAGTGTGCGAGCGTGCGTATACGTGAACGCAAGCTGTGAGAGTGGGCTTATGTATGACGCAGTATGACGAGCACGAACGACGCCGACCCGCGTTGCTTAGCAACAGCAGTACCGCGCATGCGCATTATAGTACGAAACATGGGCCAAGAAAGCCTCGTGGTCTCGTGCAGTCTAACGTGTTCTACGCAGTTGTACGCAAGAAAACAAAGAAACGTGAAAAGAAACTTCGATAAAGGACGTCTACAATGGTACGGAAAGATGATATGCTAAAATAAGTAGCAATCAAGAACACAAATGTTCAGAAATACAGTATATAGAGTATTTATTTAATCATAGGGAATTCATTTTTCGCTAGGGATTTTAGAAATTTCAAGTTTGTCCAGGTTATTTTTACTGTAGAAACTTGGAAGTTTTGAGGCAGCCCATTGTTAAAATTCTACACGAGAATGTGTCAAAATTTTTACTGAAAGAAATGTAAAAAATTATGCTGCTTGCTTAAATTTTTACATGAATGAAAGCAAAATATTAAAAGCTAGTGTCAATTTTTGACTATGTGCACATTTGTCACCGGTTTCAAATTTTTAATGTAATTTTTACGGACATTTCACCGTAAAAAATACTTAAAAATTCTCTCCGTGTATGTTTCGGGAGCAGACACGATTGATAGTTCCTTTGGGCCTTCTTCACATTTTTGTTACCATTCTAGGGTTTATAACGTTGTAGGACTGAATATATTAATAACGTTGTAAGACTGAATACATTTATGAAGTTGTAAGACTGAATATATTTATGAAGTTGTAAGACTGAATATATTTATGAAGTTACAAGACTGAATATATTTATAACCTAAGCTAGACATCAATACGTCAATCACTGACAATAAATTTCTATTAATGCTATGTCTTTTTTCTTTTAAATAGTCAATCTGCTATTCCTTTAAACACCCTCTCGTAAATGTAGTGCCATCGTCGCAAACGACGTAGGGTCGATTGCGCAAACGACGTAGGTTCGATGACGCAATGGATGTAGGGTCGACGCGGTGATCGACGTAGGATCGGTACCGCAGTCAGCGCAGGGCCGACGCAACAATCGGCTTAGGGCCGACGTTGTAATCGACGAAGGGCCAACATCGATTAAATATTGTGGCGCAACGTTTGGGAGGATCGTCGGGCCGACGTTATCATTTGGACGTTTATTGGACCCCAAAACGACGTTGGCGAACAGAGTCGGGCCGACGTCCTAACGCCGGCAAGCGTCGTTGCGCCAACGTAGGCGCGACTTTAAAATCCTACCTGGGATATTCAAATTTCGTATTTAAGGTATTCCTTTCATACACCCGAATAATGAACAAGGAACTGATTTTCGTCTATAATCAAGTAAAAATACATCCCATTTTGCTGGTAAAATTTCAAGACAAGTTACCGAACTTGTGACGAAAAATTACTACTCCAAAAATCGTCGCTTTATGGAGGTGACACGCTGGCCACATTTGTATTTAATAATTTATACACTAAATAACTCTAGATACCAGATGTAAACAGGCCACGCGTATGAAAAAATCTGAAGATTCCGTAAAGACAGTAAAAATAGGGAATCACCGAATAGTTGGAAAGATGTGACGAGCAGAAGAATTTTCGTAGTCGTGACGTTTCAGAGAAAATGTAAGAATGTCTAAACCAAGTACATTTGCGCGTAATTTTTATTTCAGTTTGTTGGGCATGATAATTGATTGTGATTTATTTTTATTAAGCGCCACTGTAATATAATACGGCCCTCTACGAAACAAATATCTTAACGGATTACACCTAGTTCGCGGCCGGAAAAAAGAGGTATTTTCGTGAATTTTTTTGGGAGATGTGTGTAGTTGTTTTAACTGTTTTCATAGGAAAGGGTATCATTTCAAGTATCTTTGACAATTTTTCTATTGGGAAATATTTTTAAACGACGGAGATACAGTAAATCGCACAGACCGCTGTGCAAAAATGGTCCTTCGCGGTGGCCACTCCTGCTCGGGAACAAATCATCTGAAATGGAAAAACCAAATGAATTTAGTTTTTGTACCGTATTATCTAGTCTTTAATCGAAGGATTCAATAAAATAATGATTTTTGGAAAAATCTTTGAAAAAAACAGTCTTTTTCCATGATATGAAAAAAGTATGTATTGAAAAAAAAATCCTTCGATTGAGGACTACCTTTTGATATAGGGGAGACCGGGGCAAAACGGCACTGGGGCATAATGGGATCGGGGCAAAATGGGACAGAGAGGAGTGGAATATCAAATTGGGGCAAAATGGGACACACAAAAATGAAGTGTCGCAGCCCGCTGAATTTGGGGCAAAATGGGATGACAGGAAAATTCATGCTTCGGCTCTATGAAAGAGCTGTTGAAACATAATCTAATCTAAATGGTGCTTGTGGTTCGTTTCAGTCCACATATACGCAGATAATACGGACTGACCGATATATTTGTCGACACATATCCGTCGATTTCATGGGGAGCGGCGGTCCTAGTTTCATAAAACAATTTACGTAAAAATTGACAAGAGTTAGATTTTCATCAATGGCTTGAAAATCAGTATCAGTAACGTGCAGTTGGCAAAAAATAAATTTAAAAAAAAAACAAAGAAAGATAAAAACAAAAAAAAAAAACAAAAAATTGGACGCGTCAGATTATAAAAATTACTTGATTATTTAAATAATTAATAACGACAAAGAAATTGTACCAATCGAATAAGAAGGCTCAAATAACAATTTACGTCAAGTTTGGTACAGTTCTGACCGCAGAATCAAAAGTAATTGTTTAACAAACTTTAATAACAAATGAAAAATTAGTATTTTTTTAAATGTTGGAGTACTTAAATTTATTGGATTCAACGAATCCTGACGAGCCGAGCACGAACTGTTGTTGTAAAGTCAAAAATCATAATAATTGCTTAAGCAATTGAGTTAACAAATAAAAATTGTCGTCTTCTTTAATGTTAAATTACTACGATTAATCAATCTCCGATTTTCCCTGTCCCATTTTGCCCCAGTCCCGTTTTGCCCCAATGACGTATTTTCCAGCAGTGTTGATTTTCACTATTCCATTTTGTCCCAAACCCGTTTTGCCTCGGTCCCATTATGCCCCGCTATACCATTTTGCCCCGGTCTCCCCTACAAAAAATGTCTGTGAAATTTGAAGCAGATCGGTTTAGATGTTCTTCAGATATTTCGGTTACCGATTCTGAAAAAGTCAATCTTTTTTTTGAAAGGTTATATATAACAATCCGTTGAAAAAAAAATCGATTTTTTCAAAAATTCCAACTAGGTGTAACCCCTTAAGTTAACTCTGGGCAAGAGCAATACATTGGATTTTCCGGTCGATATACAGCCAGAATAATATTGGAAGATCAACATTTACTAACAAGTAATGGAGATAATATAATGTAAATCCGAAACGCCAATTTTAACTTGTAACGTGAGCTCATGTAGTTGATGCTTTTGCGAAATTGGATATGATGAATGGAGAGGGTTTCTCCATTAATGACTTAAGTGTCTTAACAATTGATACGTCAGCCTTAGGGGCTGAAGCGATGGTCATTAAAAATATACTTTCATTTGAAAATGATGAAATAAATGCTGGAAACTTAAGAAAGCATATTAAAAAGGAGTATTTACCGCCCTAACTTATATAAACTTTTCCCTGCAGCAATAGTACTCCTAGTGAGCTCCACCGGCTGTGGAAAAAGTTTTTCTGCCATGAGGGGGATAAAAACGTGGCTTGGAAGCACAATCCTTCAGGAACGATTCTCAGATATGTCCCTACTGAACATAGAGAATGACGTTGGTAAAAAAAAAGTCCAAGTAAAAAAGTGTTGGGCCAGTGTGCAGAAAAAAGTAGAGAATTAAGACTTCATTAATTGAGTACCTACTGAAAGCAAAGTTTACATACTGGTAGGAGGATTAAAGAATGATGAAAAATTAGTTGATTTTTTTAGAGATTGCAATAGTTTGCTATTAATGGTGACACGAATTTGTGATTGAAGCTTCATATCTTTTTTGTGTGTTACGTGAGATCCACTATTATAAGAGTTTTAGTTTTAAAAAATGATAGTAAGCAAAACCAATTTTTTGTCACATCGGCCCCCCTAGCCCCCTCCCCGCCAGAAAAAACACTGGCTACGCCAATACTCCCTAACCGCACTTCGCTTATCTAGCCTAACGTCCATCGCGTCCTGAGCTTAGGGTATGTTTTACTACTACTTTTGGATGTTACAGGGCGTTTTTTTATTAATCTTCAAAAATGCCCGAGGTATGACATGGCCTTTTAAACCGGTTGAGGCGGATGTTATCAAACGGTGGATGT
>CATODD010000179.1:0-10790 GCA_951751655.1 Ophion costatus | reverse complement strand
GATGGGACAAAAGAACGAGGAAATATGTATGTGTTATCGTAAGTCACCGCTGCTTACGTATGTGTCATTGGCTTTGTATACATATATACATATATATCTGAGGAGAGTATTTATCTCGCTTGGCAGCCGAAGCCATTTTCAAATTAAGACAAGAACAAATCGGTAAGATGCATCCCTTTGGTATAATATCGAAGGAAGAATGAGATCAAGAAAAGGGAGCTTCTCGAGATATCTTCACTGCAGAGAACAGCAACGTCCTTTTTTATGCGAAAACCCAGATATCCGAATGTTATTTTGTTCTCTCGATCGAACGTTTCTGATGCCGTTTGACCTCGCGTGCTCATCTACTCTGACGTCTAGTCGATTATTCGTCGCACAATTCAGTATGTCGATTGTTGACATCGCGCAGGATCACGGACGATATACTCGAGTCCCGACCACGTGGCCTCAATGACCATGCCGCCATGACGCTCGAGACGATTTTCCGAAAGCCAATAAGGTGTAGGGAGAGTACGTATCTCAAGCTGGCTCGTGTGGCTTTTCCCTCATGCCACGTGCTCCCTATCTTGCTCTCTGGCTCCGTGATCCACCAGTTTCGTTTGCTCTTTCGATGTGTGTCCTACTACGACACTACATACGCGCACACACACAAGCGCGTGTAGACACAGGCCGCACGCGTTCGAGTTTATGCTCCATGAACCGTAGCCAAAAGTGCACGAAGCTGATCGCCCAAACGTGTCGTCTGGTGCGTTTGTCTGTGGCTTTGATCTTGGAACGATTCTTTTCGTCTTTGCCGTCATTTGTTTACCTGCTTACGTGTTGGTTTCTTTTCCGTTGCGACTGTCCATTCGCGCCTGCGGCTCCACAGGGCTGTTTTGCGAATCTTCTTCCTAGGGAAGCCAGACACAGGCACAACGGGAGTGCGAAGTCCGAAATCAATTTGCGTGGGGCCGGATAACTCAATAGGCAGAGGAAAGGATAGGTGAATATAGGGAGTTTTTCTCTTGGTTGAAAACGATCTATTCGACAGGGGGTGGCTTTTTGTTGTCATTGTAAACCGTCTATTACGTGGCTGCATACGAAACTATCCGCCGGCAATAACGCGATAGTCCACTGGCTACTTCCACCAATCGACAATTGTCAAAGCACATACGATACCAGTAGATTGGTAGAGACCCGCTAAAACACCATAGGTGACATTTTTGGGCTGCGTTGCCGTCATCTACTTCAATGGTGTGCACAAGGGCTAGTTTTGTTCCAAGCAAGCCAAACATGCGGAGGAGTCATGCTCTATTGAGTAGAACGTGTAAACAGTACTGCCCGTGTTGAAATCTGAGTTGGGAAATAGTGGTGCCCGTGATCTGCAGTCCCTAGATAATATCAGGCCATGGTCAGGCCTTCCAGCGTGGATCAGGTTCGCCATGTAATAGGTCTTAGGTCAAGCCCCAATCTGCTGTTCCCTTTTTCGGGAACTGATTAGGAACTGGACCGGAAAACGATCAAGTAGTGATCGTTGGGTGATCCACCCGAGTAATATACATAGTTATTAGGAGGTATAATGATAATTATTATCCTTTTGCACTCGAGAAGTGACTACAACGCGTTGTACGTGGTAGTCAATTATAAATATCTTTGATGAGGTGAAAAGCGAAGTAGCTTTACACAGTTCTTAAAGACAGGTTCCACTTTTCAGGACATGCCAATGTTCTGGCCGGGTAGACATTACGCGAAGGTGTACTTGCTCGCAATGTATTCCGGCCAGAAGATTGTCATTTCCAAACGCAGAGGGCAAGCCGTCAAAAACGATTTCGCGATGTTCCCGGATTGTTCCATGGGCGGGACCGATCAGGTAAACCAGACAAGGCAAGCCTGGTCAGGGCCCGACGCAAAGTAGACAATGCCCGGTTACATTTCTGCACGGGTTTCGCCGCTTCCTAAGCGGTGATTTCTCAATGGGCAACAAGGACCGCGGAAGACTACTTGAAAGAGGCGTGCCATGTTTTACGAGCTGCTGGAACTATTGGAAACGATCGTTGGGGTTCGTCGTGAACTTCGGCTGATGCGATTGAAGCAAGATCTGCGTAAGCAGAGGCCTGAGTGGAAGAATCGCCATATCAAGTTGATGTTGCCCAACCGATTGGGAGGTATTTGGAAGGAGTGAACTGGACAATCTTACCCGACCTGCCATATTTCCCAGACATCACTCCCTTCGAATACTATTTGTAATGGTTGATGCAGTCAGCTCTCACGGCTCAGTATTTCCCTTCCTATGAAGGAGGCAAACAATGGCTAGATGACTGTATTGCCTCTAAAGAAACCGAATTCTTTCTGCATGGAATCCGATTGTTGGTGGAAAGATAGACCATCCCGTGCAGAAATGTGACCAGGCACTCCCTACTTTGTGTCAGACCCTGGCCAGGTCTGCCTCGTCTCATTCACCTGACTGAGCCCTCTCATGGAACAGACGGGGATGATCACAAAATCGTTTTTACGGATTACCCTCTATATGTAGGAATAACAACGTTCTACTTGGAATACATTGCAAGCAAGTATACTTTGACGTAATGTATACCCGGCCTGAAAATTGAAATTTTCTACAAAGTGGAGCCTCACTCTAAAAACTGCATTGCTTTTACCCCGTCGAAGATGTTTATAATTGATTAGGATGAAACCTAATCAATTTTATCAAGATTATACATCTGTTTCTTTTTTATCAAGATCATTTATCAAAATCAATTTTATCAAGATTATACATCTGTTTCTTTTTTATCAAGATTTTTTATCAAGATCAAGAACATCAATTTTATCAAGATTATACATCCCTATCAAGATTATACATCTGTTTCTATTCATCATTATAACCCGACTAGAAATTATGCTACAGGGTAAACTAGGGTCCGATTTGGCATGCCGTATACCGTAATGCGGCACTGCACAGGCTACTGATGAGGACTTCACCAGGTCTAGAATGCTTTTGAGCATTTGCCCTTTTACTTTGGAATAAAAAGCGAAAAGTAGACAAATCATGAATAAAAAAATGTTGATAGTATTTTTAATTTCCATACACTCTACTTATGATCTTGCATACATCATAATTTTATTAAAACGTGTCCTGGCTCGTTGAAGATTTTATCAAACCTCGGGATTGAAACCTCCGTCTTCTAGTCCTACAGTTGACGCGCTGCCTATTTAGCCTTCCTAACACTTGGGTAAACTACCTTTTTTTTCGTTGCTTATTTTTATCATTTTAAAGAACGTCAATAATTTTATTCATAACGTTGAAGCGTGCATCGTTGCAACGCAACCAAAATTAGTTCTCTCTAACGGCTGAACCTGAGGTATTTTCGAGTGTCTTTTTAAATTGCGAGGAACACGGAGCTTGATTTTTTTTTTCAATAAAACTGTTTATCTATAAACAATTAGTATATGGTTGTTACAGAGCACGCAGAGTGAAGATTATTCGAATTCGTGCGTTTTATTACCGCAGACGTCAATGGAACCTACTCTCAAAATCCCTATTCGTGAACTACTCTTCCACTGATCTGATCAACATCTAGCCAAAAGTCCTAATAAAACACACCCTGAGTCTCAAAAATAGTGAAGAAATCTTCCCTTAAAAAAAATCATGAAAATCGGCCAATGTTCTCCTCGCATAAAGGTACTTCCCTGGCCCTTAAGGGGTTTCCTCATAAATATTGATTGTGAAGAGGAGTAAGCCTTTTCTTTACCTTCGCGTTCCTGCTGCCAACCTTAGTATCGAAATAAAACGAATTTTATTGCCCAACGATAATTCAAATTTGCGAAACCCGCCGGCATCGACTGTGCAGAAAAGGCTGCGGCTGCTTTTTGCGGAAGGAGCCGCGGGAGGACCACTCGCATCGACGAAAACTTGTCCCTTAACGAGCCAGAAGTATGTGTATCGTTGTCTCGCGGGCTGGCCCCGCGGCGGCTCCTTCGTAATTGAATCTAAATATTAAAGCTCTTTACGAAGAATATACCGAGTTGGAGGAGAAGAAGAGGCCCGAGAAAAGAGGATGAAGTGCTTTGGCGCCGTTCGCGAGAGTCTTGCACACGGGGTGACTCGATTTTTCCTCCCATTTTCCGCCCTCTCTCTCTCTCTCTCCCTCTCCCTCTCCTCCCTTCGCCGTTTCTGGACCCTTCACCAACGTGCAAAACTTTCGAGACACTAACAGCACGTGCTTTAAGCCATCTCCACACTTACCAACTCCACCCCCCACACACGCACGCACGCACACACAAACGCGCGCGCGCGCTCATTCCCTCTCACGGCGGGCAAATACCCTCGTCGTTTGGAGAAACGCGAGACACCCACCGAAATTACGTCGTGGCTCTCGCTGGTCTCCTCTCTCCCCAAACCCCTTAAAAAGGGTTGCGGACCCTTGCAGTTATCCTTACAATCCCACACCCGTAAATACATACCCACCCGCATATCTACGTATACATATATATCCATATGTATATGGATAGATAGATAGATATATATACATGCACATTAATACGTATATGCGGACGTTTCGCCGGCTGAATTCTCGTACAACCGCACTTGTCGGACTCGGGACTCATTCAAAACTTCCACAACAACCGCGCCGTACCGTGCTGCGCTTCTCTACCACGTATTTTTGTTATTTGCTGGCTTACGGACGAAATCCCATACGCGTGTTACGTATATAATGCCCGCATACGTACACACATACGGATTATACAGCAAATTACGGTACAGCTATTACGTACGGCGAATTCGGTAAGCAAATATATATATATATATGCCAACCGCATAAAAGTGAGCACAGGATAATTTAACATGTAAAACTATGGGATATACGCCTTTTTCGATGTTAATGGTGGATGCGTGTATTGCGTATAAGGAGGCATCTCACGTTTGGCTCGTATTTAAATAAAATGCCTGTCCTTCGCATAACCCCCTACGAGCATTCTCCCGCATACACCTTTGACCGTGGCAATAATCATGTAAATTATGTGAGCGGGTATATATATATATATATGGGAAAGGTATATTTTGAACCCACTATGTCTATGTGTTTGTTTTCAGCCCACCTGGGTGTTTCGAAGACGGTCGGAAACTGATATTTATATTGACCTGATCTTTATATTGACATGACTTTATATTGATCTGACCAATACGCTTATATTTGTCTAGTAGTGGTTTTAAAGACCGTGGGGTTTGCGTTATTTGCATTGTGGGAACGATTGACTCCTACGGGGAAGGTCTTCAAAGTCGAATGTTTTCAAAACCACCTTTTCCCATATATATATATATATATATATATGGGGTCGCTCGGAAAATCACGTCCAAAAAGAAAAACTAGATGTCTCCTATATACCCATCCTAATCACCCCTCTTCATGTTCTGCGATCTTTTTAGTTCTCGAAACGCAAACATTTGAATTTCTCTCTTCTGCGTATGTATTCTCGACGTGATTTTTTTTTACTTGAATTATCGTTATGAATGATGATGATCGGCGGTGTAGAAATTTGAGTCGGAAAAAAGTACTGCCCCTGATCTGCCTTCCCTAAATAATATCAGCCTATAGTCAGGCCTGATATTATTTACATCTTTTTTATTTACATTGCATTACATTTTACATTTTACATTTATTTACATTATCTACATTATACATCTGCCTTCCCTAAATAATATCAGGCTATGGTCAGGCCGTCCTGCGTGGATCAGGTTCACCATGTAACACGTCTTAGGCCAGGCCCCGATCCGCCGTTATCTTGTTCGGGAACTGATTAAGGAAGCTTTCCAGTGTGACAGCCCGAAAAATCGCTGTTTTTCGCGATTTTTTTTTTTAAAGAAAAAATAATCTAATCGGTCTGGTTTTTTTTTGTATATTAATTGGGTATTGAAGAATACAAAACAATTTTTTAAAGATCGATTTATTTATTAATTAATATCTATAAAAATGATGAAACAATTGTTGCAGAAAATGCACTTGGATGTGGTGTCCACGTTGGGGGTCACAATTTTGGTCTGAAACAAAAAACACAAAAAGATTATTGATCGGTATATAATTGGCTTTCGTGCTATGGAGGCTTTTTTTTTTTTTTTGCAAAAATGACGCCGGTTTGAACAAAAACTATCGATTTTAGCATTTTTTATGGCAGTTTTTTTTACAAAAAAATAGGAAGATGTCAAAAAAAAAAGCTTCCATAGCACGATAAACAATGAAGTTAAGAATATTGTGTAAAAAATTCAACTCGATAGCTTTAAAACTCTGCCCTCCAAGTTGGACACCGTTTTGAAAAATGCTGTTTCGAGAAAAACGCGTTCAAAGTTTCGCTGTAGCTGTAGCGCTCCGTTGCCTTCTTCCAAGAAATGCTGTACAGTAACCGAAATAATCTGAATTTCGGCATGAAAATTTCAGGGAATATTCGGAAGAGTGTATACTATTCGATAAAGCAAAAAAAAAAAAATCGATTTTTTGAAAATTTCACACTGGAAAGCTCCCTTAAGAACTGGACAGGACAACGATCAAGTAGTGGAAGGCTTCTGGCGATCTACCCGAGTAAAATGGATTGTATCAGGCGGTATACTGACGCTTATTATCCCGTTGCACTTGAGAGGTGACTCCCGCGCATCATTCACTATCCGAGCGGAAAAGGCCTCGAGTGCAAAGGGTCGTTTCGGAAGTATGGAAAAATCATAGGCGTTAGTGCACGCTGTAAGCAGCGCACTTCTGTGCGTGGTACAACGCATAGCATGAACTTTTATCCTCGTACGATGCTACCATGCTCACGCGAAGCGCTTAGCTTGTAGCCATCTGGCGGATTGTTGGCGAAATACATTCAGGTAATCTCTTCCCGGTTAGAACATTGCTATTTCCCAACATGGCGTCAAGGCGTTCAAATTCAACGAATCACCTGCTTTACTCTTTTGCTTCATTAAATAATTTGGCTATTCGTTGTTCTCCAATCATTAGTTATTGTAATCCCGGTATTTATGATAAGCGCTCTTATCCTCGTCGATTAACATGGATGACATTAATGCTTTTAATGATGAATAGAATTACAACAGATGTATTAGTTTCATCCTAGCCAATCATAAATATCTATGATGAGGTGAAAAACGAAGTAGCTTTACACAGTTCTTAAAGACAGGCTCCACTTGTCCGGACATATCAATGTTCTGGCCGGTCGGACATTACGTGAAGATGTACTGGCTTCCATTATATCCCGGCCAGACGATTGTAATTGCCGAACATAGAGGCTAAGCCGTCAAAAACGATTTCGCAATCTTCCCGGTTTGTTCCATGGGAGGGTCCGGTCAGGTAAATCAGACAAATCAGGTCTGGTCAGGGCCCGACATAAAGTAGGGAATTCACGGTCACATTTCTGCACGGGCTAAATACTAACGTAAATGCCTTAGATTTTGATAAAAAGATTAAAAAATAGGATTGCGTAGATCAGTCACTCAAATTCAGATGAAGCAATATTCTAAAGTTAGTCACAATGACCACTAATTGCTTTTAAAGAATTCTAAAAGGAACGTACATACACGCAGCAGAAAAGAAATCCATGCTACAATAAAACTTGAACAAAAGTTTCTTTTAATGCTTCCCGAAAACTAAATAAGCTCGGAGGACATATGTGGGGGCGATCGGATAGGTATTCATCCTAGATTTCTCTAGATTCTAGAATTTTCTAGATTCTAGATCTTTTTAAATTCAAGATTTCTCTAGATTTTAGATTTTGCTAGATTCAAGATTTTTCTAGATTTCAGATTACTCTAGATTCTAGATTTTTCTAGATTCCAGATTTTTCTAGATTCTAGATTATTCTAGATTCTAGATTTTTCTAGATTCTCGATGTTTCTAGATTCTAGATTTTTCTAGATTCTAGGTTTTTCTAGATTCTAGATTTTTCTAGATTCTAGGTTTTTCTAGATTCTAGATTTTTCTAGATTCTAGCTTATTCTAGATTCTAAATTTTTCTAGATTCTAGGTTTTTCTAGATTCTAGATTTTTGTAGATTCTAGCGTATTCTAGATTCTAGATTTTTCTAGATTCTAGGTTTTTCTAGATTCTAGATTTTTCTAGATTCTAGATTTTAGATTTTTCTAGATCCTGGATGCTAGATTTCAGATTCTAGATTTTTCTAGATTATAGGTTTTTCTAGATTCTAGGTTTTTCTAGATTATAGATTATTCTAGATTCTAGATTCTGGATTCTAGATTTTTCTAGATTCTAGATTCTCTATTCTAGATTTTTATAGAATCTAGATTCTAGATTCTAGATTCTAGATTCTGGAATCTAGATTCTGGAATCTAGATTCTAGAACTAGCGTCTAGATTTTTCTTTTAGACGTAACTATTCGGGCTATCCTGTGTATATGTGTATGTATGGAAAAAGGCGATTGTGCGAGTGTGTTGACGCTAGATGCATATTTACGTATTTATTGTCTTTATTTGTTTCCTCTCTATGCGCCCTTTCAAAGACCGCATTGCATGAGCATTCCACAGGCAAACACACGCGCTGCTGCAATTAGAAAGTAGAATCGTTAATTTTTATAAAAAATAAACGAAATGGGAAATAATTGACGATCACCTCGTCGCTTCGTAGACAGACGGCGTTAAGCCATTGAATACTCGTTCGAAGAGATATCTCGTAACGCAGCTCCAGTCGGTAAAAATGTTATGCGAAATTTAACAATAATTATTTTCATGGAAATACGGGTTATTATCTCTATCGGTGCGTCAATGTTTTTGTTAGTCTTTCGCGTTCCGATCTTTTGAAAAATGACCAAATGTACGGTTTTTGATGTTCTTCGTATCATCCCAAGCCTCCTCCAAAGATGATCACCATGCGAAGCGAGTCGTCGGTACGCAGATCCGTACAGTGACGGGAAAGCACGCGAGTAAGCAAATGTCTATAGCGTATCTATATAGCGGACGAAGAGGCGCGCTCGATTCCGTTTCGGCGCAGAAAACAGACACGCACGTACTATCAGACGAAATTCAGAGAGGGAGAGAGAGAGAGAGAGGTGCACTGAGGACCGAAATCTAAAATAAATTGGCGGCAGCTGTTGCCTTCTAGTTTTGCGTTTGCGTAGTGTCAGCATCGGTGTCCGTCACCATTCCATATATATATATATATATATATATATATATATATATATATATATATATATATATATATATATATATATATATATATATATATATATATATATATATATATGAAATGGTGATTTTGAAGAATTTCGACCTCGAGGACCATCCTAATAGTAGTCAACAAAATTATGTAAAAAGCAATGTTTTCAAAATGGCTCCAAGACAAAAGCGAGCAGTTTTATATAAGCGTTTCTTCGCGAACTCCTGGCCGAAAATCACAGATATGTTTTGCAAACATTAAGGGGAGAGCCCGGTTTCACGGGACGCACAATATACGATTTTTCGTATTTTTTTTCTCACTCTCGATAAGAATCATCTTTCCCGAATTCGTTCCGAATGTTTTATTTCACATTTCAACAATACACAATCATTTTTTCAGTGAAATATAGTAATTTTTTCATAAAAAAACAAAGCCATGTTTGTGGCACCGTGCTGCTGCAATTGTTTAATTTTGTGAATTTTAGCGATCATAATTTTATATGTATGTATATGAGATCATAAAAATTCATTCATACAGGATTCATGGGAGTCTTTAATGCAAATTTCCAGTGGATGGGGTAATTTAAATTGATGACCTCAGACCTATATATGAAGACATTAACTTCCGCCCTGTCTTTTAGAAAATGGAATACCACGAATGGTGTTTTAAATCTAGAATTTGGTTTTTGTATTTATTTTTAATTTTTCATAAACTATATAAATTAATGTCTACCCTGTATTGACATACGAAGGCTTATTTATGGTTTTCGCCTATCATTAATTGGCAAATACCACCTACGACTTCCTTGGAAGGCTTTAAAGGGCGAGAGATACCTTTAGGCAAGGATAAAAGTTGCTGATCTTCGTGATTTTTTTTAAAGGCCAGTTTTTCTTACCATTCTTGAGAATTAGGGCATTTTTTAAATACTACGTTTGGTTGTTACATGGTATTTTTTTTATTAATCTTCAAAAATAGCGGAGGTATGTCACAGTCTTCTAAATGGATTGCGGTGGATGTTGTCAGATGGCGTAACATGTAGCGTCGGCGGAACTAATCCCAAAAAAAACCAATGAAGCTTTTCCTTGATTAACCCTCGTATGCAGAATATGAACCAAGAAAAATGAGAAATGCTGAAAATCGACGAAATGGTACGCTTTGAAACAAAAAGATGGAATTTTTCGATAAAAATGGCTACATGTTGCACTAAAAAAACCTTTTTTTTATTTTCAAAAATATTTAGGTTCATTCTTTAGACAATACGGTTAGGAAAATTTGTGCGAGATTGCATCAGGATCGGTCGATTACTTTTTGAACTATACGTCACGCGAGTTTTGAAAATGCAATTTAGAAGACCGTCCCATTCCTCGGCATATTGGAAGGTAAATAAAAATAAAAAATACCATGTAACAGCTAAAGGTAGTAACAAAACCTACCCTAAGTATCAAAAATGGGGAAAAAATCTGTCCTCTTAAAAAAAAATCGCAAAAATCAGCTAATTTTTTCCTCGCCTAAACCCCCTCTTTAAAAGCCGGTATTTAATATCTATTATGTCTTGCCGATCTCGTTCTCCCTTCCATCATACATACAGCTTTATATATAGAAAATGTCGTTTACTTTAGCACTTCTGTAGGTTGCCCAATCGGGAAATATTTCCCC
>CATODD010000178.1:0-17431 GCA_951751655.1 Ophion costatus | reverse complement strand
AATGGTAACCGAGCATTGCGCGCATCGTTACAAAACAATATTCAAAAATAAGTTAATAAATATTTTCCAGTGTCGTCCGCCAGAATTTCCAATTTATTTTCATCTAATTCTGACAAAAATAGTGAAAATATTGCCCACTCGCGAGGATTTGCTATTTTTTTTTACCAATTCTCGCAGAAATGAAAATATTGTTAAATTTCGGGAAATAAGTTTTGTACATTTCGTTTCAAACATTCATGCGCGTTTTTATGTCGAAGTTCAAATATATATTTTTTTTTTCAAATTCGCAACAGCTTCGGAAAACGATGAAAACCTTCGTGCTGACATTACGATGACACATTTTGCAGTGCTGTTATTAGAACGATTTTTTACCTTTCTTACTTTTGGAGATAATTATTTTTTATAATTGTTCTTCTTGCATATCTTTTTTTTTCTTTCAGTCTGCGAGGGCTGAAAAATATTCCAACTGAATGGGAAATGATGTTACGTACTACGGAGGAATTTCAAAAGATTCAATGCAATTGCAATATTGATGGTGCTTCTTTGAATTCTACCTTCAAATAATTTCACAAAGGACTTAGAAATTTTGTTGGTCTATGTTTTAGGTGGATTTCTCGGGGACATTGCCCTGCCGAATGTAAAATACGAGACGGAATGGCGTCAACAAAAATTGAACAAGAGCTACCTCGAAGAATTGGAGAAGTATCAGGACGAAGTACTGAAGGAGGGTCTCCAAGTGGAAGAGGAAGGCTTAACAGGTGGGTAAAAAGATTTCCTTATTGCTCCAAAAACAAAACAATTAGTGTCACTCTACGTCCCAAAATAAAACTTCAAATCCAATACTCTTTCTTTCTTGGTCGATTTGTTTGTTATTTAATAAAAATTTTATTTATTGAATGTCTCTCTGTAACTACAAGTGAGAAATTTTTTATTTTATTTGTTGAAAGTTCAATTCGAGCCTAAATTTTCAATGGAAATTATCACAACTAATTATTTCAAGTAACTTGTCATCAAACTTCCATTTATTGAACTTAATGGTAAGAATATTACATAAAATTTAAGAATCAAATGATTAAAAAACGAATTGGGACTATATTTCTTAATAGTAACTATGACAAAAGAGCATTCACAATCCGATCCTACCCCTAGTTCGTTCAATGGAATTATTGATCACTCGAAACTTTGATTAATCGAACAGAAGGTTTAAAGCTTCTTAATGTAAATGATTTAATTTGGAAAGATTTTTTAATCAAATATAAATTTAACAAAATTGATAAATTGAATACAAATGAAACTTTGTAATGGTATTTGAATGGAATTCAAATCACAATTTGCAATGCCCAAACAAACTCACGTTCCAATGCTCTGTTTTGCCTACTCAATTTTATCAATTATTTAATAAAACTCTACATTTATCGTGTTTTATTTTTATTTCAATTCGGTAATTGAAAAAAACTCAAAATTGAGTTCAGATCGAATCGTATGATTCGATTAGTTCGACTGATTTTTGCTTCCACGTCAGGAAATTATTTCCAATAGAATAACGCTTCCTGTCGTTATAGCTTATTAGAGAAAGTCTATTTTGCCCAGTTGTTGGCCACTTCGATTAAGGGATAACACCACTCTAGCCGCAGAAAATAAAGCCTAACTTTGACAATTAATTTTCGGTCTATGAAAAAGGCAATAGGATTTCTTTTGAAAGGTTTTTTACACATAATAAAGTATTAAAAAAAAATTATTATAATTTTCACACAAAACGGCGGCGACAGAGCCCACCTTGAAAAAAACGTATTTTTTACAAATAGCGTCATGGGAGGACGGTTTTCTCGTAAAGTATAAGACCTGGAACAAAAACCAAAAAAAATTCTAATCTATATATTATTAGCTATGGGACAACGTAGAGATTTTTTTTATCGAATGTTGAAAAAATGGCCCACATTGTAAGAAAAAAATCGATTTTTTGCCCAAAAAATAAGCAACCAATTGTTTATAAAAAAAGTTTAGATTTAATCAAAAAACGGCCCCGTACTCCCATAGAGAATTTAATTGTGAAGCTACTATGAAAATTTCAAATCGATCGATGCAAAGGTGTTCGAGTAATCCGTCCTCCCAGTTTGAAAAAAGTTTTTCTGCAGCGATCGACAATCGAACTTAAAAAAAATCGCTACAGGACTAATTGCATATTGTTTTTGTGACCCCAAAATATTTTGTAAGCCAAAAAAAAAAACGATTTTTCAAAAATCCTAAAGTGGTATTATCCCTTAATGACTGATTTTGGTATTCACGATCGCGTTACAGAAATTCTGCAATTCAAGAACGAGCACGACGTGCTCCAGGCAGCCGCAAACGCCGAGGAGTCGATTATGTCGATGGGAAAATCCGAGACGATGAAGCCTGATCGAAATCAGTACAGCATGGGTTCGGATTCGACGGGCGCGTACAACTTCGGCAGAGATGAGGATAGCAATCCGGAGATCAAGGACACGGGCATCGAGTTCAAGTAAGGCCTCTGATAATTTAAAAAATAAAATTCTAATATTTAATAATAAAATATTGTCACAAATTAATCGTAAATTTCGGAGGACGCAAAACATTTTCTGAACGTCAATTCTAAATTTAAAAAACAAAAAAAAAATTCCACAAAGAGCGAATAATTATTTTTTTTAAACAGCAGGTTTCGACTTAAAAAAAATAACAAACCCAAACAAGTCCAAACAACAAATAAGCCACATTCATGACAAAATATACGATGTAAAATTCGAAAAGTTTATGAAACGACAGAAAGAATTTCCAAAAATTCCGCTACGGTGCGGAAAAAATAAAAATTCATCGATCGAATTCCAAAAATGTGTTTAAGGGTGCAAGGGTCGACGGTCGACGAGAAGAGGAAGCACAATCGGCATTTTCACGTTGAAAGAACGACAGCGGCCACGAGAATGAGACCAACGACTGCCGTGACAAACGAGGAATCCACGACCGATTCGCCAGTTAGCACCCCGAGGACCAGGCACTCGGGACATCGACAAATGCGGGTGGAATTTGTTACGGAAATCGCCGGCTCGTCGACTCTTTCGCCGGAAACGACGACGACAGATACGAGCCTGAGAAAACGGGCGAGACGCCATCATCGACGAAGGTATGCAAAAATTAATTTTGTCACTTCGACATATTTAATTATAAAAATATATTAACGTATAAAAAATATTTAGTCGCGAAGCATACTAAATATATCAGAAATATTTACCTACCAAAATGTATTAAGTATAAAAAAACAATTTAATGTTTTCATTACCTCATCATTGTATTGAATTTATGAAATATATTGAATGAATTTCATCAATTGGCAATTAACTCTTCCGAAAAATTTCGAAAACAATTTTTCGAAATTTTTCCAATGAACAATCACAAAAAATCCGAATAATATTCATCATTAAATAATGAATGGTATTTTTACGTGGATTTTTTATATTTGACAACAAGTTATTGATGATCATGTACATTGGTCAGGCCGTTATTTTTTCAACTACGACTTATCACTGAAAAAGATTTGCACCTATTTCGACAGACATAGCTACAATTTTTTTTTACTGATTTTTCACTGTAATTAATTTTTTGCACACAAATATTTTCTCCTCTTCTTCCACCCTGCCTCCCATTTTTATTTCTTCTCGAAATAATTTTTAATTATTTCCCTGCAGGAATTTTTTCAATCGTCTCTGTTGAAATTATTAAAATGTCTTTTACCATTTTCTCGTTATGAATGTGATATGCCCCCCCCCCCGCTCTTTAGATCCTCCTTTACTCTGTGTTCTACCGTCTTCGTAATTTCTAATTCATGATTTTCAATCGAATTTGTTACTGCAGTTACTAAAACAATTTTTACTATTTTTCGTCTTGCAACCCCCCTACACCCCCCCCCCTCTTCCTCCCTCCCCGTTTTTTTCAAAACAATGCCTAATTACACCACCTCATCAATTATTTAATCGTATTGCTCACCGTAATTATTAAAATGGCTTTTAGTGTTCTTTTTCCTCCCGCGCCCCTCCGCCCCCTCTCGCAACCGCAATAAACGAGGCGACGGGGGCGGAGGGAGTTATCAGAATGAGAAACGTCCCGGGCTACACTTTTGCCTCGTTTATAGACGATGGAGAATGATACGGTTACGGGGAGCGGTCGCGATAAGTGAATTACACGAGTTGAAGTCTGCGGCAAATGGCTGCGGGGGCGAGGGGGTGCGAAGGGGGCAAAGGGGGCGGGCAGGGGTAAGAAAGGGCTGAGAAGCGGTGAGAAGGGAATCTCAAGGGCCGTACTTGGATAAGAGATGCCAGACGACGAGGCTCCCCTTCTCTTAACCCTCCCCCCACCCCCACCCCCCCTCCGGCCACCATCCCTCTCAGGACCAAATGAAAAAGAACTGCAAGGAATTTGAGCGTGTAACCCAGTTCTTGAACAATTCTCTCGAGTGTACGGAAAGAAAGGAATATCGGGATATAGGACGCAGGGGGGGGGGGGGGTGGGAGAACGAAAGAGGGGGACAGAGTGAGAGAGAAAAGAAAAAGGACTGTAGAAGTCGAAGTAGGAAAGTGGATATAGGATAGGTACACTTTTTTTCTGCCACCCAATGTGGCAAGAGACGAAGAAATTCTACGAGGGATGACGAGGACCGAAGGCTCTCCCCGGCCTCCCCTCGCCCCCCTAATCAACCCCCTACTGCCCACCTCCGGTGCCAATAACAATACCCGTCATCGTAAAACGCGGTGAAAATGGTCCCCGATACGACGAGCCAGCTACACTCTCGAACTTCCAACTGCCAATAACCTGTCAATGACACGTTTGACCCCGCGAGTCGATCACGGCCGTATCTCGAGCGGTGAAACTTTCGACGACTATTGGCCACTTCCGAGCATCGGGGAGTGACACCCATTCGTGGCCGGGCAGATGCAATCAATGGCCATTTTCCATAGAACCATTTTCGGGGGTCTGATCAACCCTCGGTGGTCGTAGCTGCCAATAATTTCACCACTGCCACACGGGCAGTCGAATCGACACGGGAGATTCGACTGCCCGCCTTTGACTGACTGCCTTTTTCATTCGTGACTCGGACGAATCGTGGTCGAACGGTTGGGACGAAAGAATTTTGGGTACTTTGGTTTTTGGGGAATTTGGGAAAAATGAATTGGAAAATTTTGGATCACGGTCGAAATGAAGATAAAAAAGAAGATTTATACATATTATTATAGATCATTATTAATAGATGGAAATTATATTTTTTTATGATTATATAAAAAACTATACATGAGAATATTTTTTTTTATTACATATAAAAAATTTATATATACAACTGTTTTTAATTATATAAAAAATGTATGTATAAAAATATATTTTTGATATATATTGATATATTTTGCCTATAAATAAAGATATTGTATCTTTATTTATTGATGGGCATTATTATAGATATATTTTATAGATCATCGCATACTATTAGATTTTTTTCCAAATCTAATAATCGTTTTCAAAACAATAATTGTCGGTGATGTTCATTTGTTAAAATCACGAGATTTGGTGCTGAAAGAAAACCAAACTCGGAAGAAGTGGCAGTTGCGGAGAAAAAATAATTCTCGAGAATAGTTGTGGGAAGGAAGTTTGCCTGGGTTTGTTTGGATTGAATAGATTGCGTAGGTGTATGTTGCGAAGAACTTTGGCTAGGTCGGCATGTTACCAGGAAGGTAGGAGTTTGTTTGTGTTCGTTTAGGTTTGGTTGGAATATTTCAAGGGGTATGGGAATTTGTTAGGGATGATATAGGTTTTTTGAGATGTTCCTAGGGATGTTGGTGTAGATTGAGGTTGGCTTGGATTTCGTTGGGATGTTTCTAAGGAGGTGAATATATTTTTGGATTTGCTTAGCTTTCATTGGGATGTTCCTAAAGACGTGTGAGTTTCTTTGGGTTGCTTCGGTTTTATTGACATGTTCCTATGGTTTTGCTTATGTCTTTTTTGGGTTTATTTAGGTTTGTTTGGGATATTCAAAGGGGGTAAAATTTGTTTAAAAATGGGTTTTTCGAATCTTCCCACTTCTCTTGACAGTGTTGATCGATTAGAACTCGGAAAAACTCGGTTTGAAAATGTTTCGAATTTCTGTTTAACCGAAAAAGTTCCAAAATTATAAATTTCTTTTCAAATTCAAGATGAGTCTTTCTTATTGGCGAATAACCAACTGAAAATAATAAAAAATAACGCCTATTTGTTTCTTTCATTCTGAATTATATCGACCTTAAGGGCGATACAATAAAGGATAAGATAAAATAATTTTAGTAGGTGGGGCAGGAGAAAGTAAACGTGGTAAGGTGAGAAGCTGCTGTTTCTATAGGATGAAAACAATTTAGGGATATACCATTAATCTTCAGGACTACATGCCACGAAATAGCTGGCACACAGACACACACGCACACACACCTGCTCTCTCTCTCTCTCTCTCTCTCTCTCTCTCTCTCTCACACACACACACACGCACACACACGCACACACACGCGCACGCGCACACACACACACACACACACACACACACACACACACACACATCGTTAAAAATTCGTTTAAAAAAAACGAAACGTCCTCAAAATAGCGTTTTTCCATTCACCTTCGTTTCTACCCAATAACTAAAAATAATCACTTCCCAAGCGACAATCCCACTTAAATGAAGAACGCTATTAAAATGAGGGCCTTGATTTGCTTCCGATCGGACTTAAGGCGTTACCCCCACTCGTAGCGCAAAAAAAGGCCCTTTTCATGAATTTTTTTAAAGAAAACTACAAAACTTTTTTAATCGATCAATATACCATCTTAAAGAACACATCTTGAAGAACTTTCAGTAATTTTTTTATTGAAAAATATTACATTGTTTAGTGGCAAATGGCCGTCAATGAAATAATGTTTTTATATACACGGTTTGCGGTGACCAACATTGCGGCGAAGTGGATCATCTGAAAAAAAAATGCGGATGGATTTAGTCAAATATAAGTATAAACTAGTCTTTAATCGAAGGATTTTAGAAAATATTCATCTTTCACAAAATGGCGGACAGTCAAAGTTAATGGTTCGATTTTAACGAAAAAAACGGCCGTTTTTTGGCTATAAAACGGCCATTTTTTTCGAAAAAAAAATCGAACGATTAAAGACTACATGTTTATGTATTAAATAAACCTGCAAAATTTCAAGAAGATCGGTTCATTAGTGTTCGAGTAATCTTGGTCACCGACTTCAGAAATGCCATTTTGAGAAAAACGCGTTTAAAGTTTCAATTTCAGTTCTTCAATTCACGGCTTCTTCTCTTTCAACGCTCATATCTCAGTCAATTTTGTTCGGATCGACTTGAAATTTTCAGGACATATTCTCAGAAACTTATACTTCAAAAAAATGCAATAAAAAAATTCGATTTTTTCAAAATCGCAAGTGGGGGTAACCCCTTAAACGCGGGCAAAGCCGAGGATACAGCCGGCTTATATATCGGGTGAGACACGAGGCATGGGAAACCTGTAGATCTCTACTGGATTTTACAAGTCTCAATAAGTTCGAGGCCCAAAAAACAGGTCGAGTTTCAATATTTATTTTTGATGAGAGTATTGGGACGATGAGGGCGGAATTTTACATACAATAAATACACAGTCTTTCCAAGTTGGATTTATTTTTTCATTGAGAAATATTGGTAAACAATGTCGTACTTGTTATTTAAACGAAGTGCTGCCGTGGTTGCGTGGTCGGCGCAGGCGGCGACTAGGTTCGCCGGAAATGGACGTAATAAAATGTCGTTTCAATATAATAGTAAAACTCCCGTGCGACCGGATACTTTTTAGAACTTTTGAAAATTACGAAAACGGCAAGCTGTAAAAAGAAGCGGTCGACTTTCGATAGAAAAAACTTCTTTAATAAATTGTTATTAACAAACGGATGAACGTATCGAAGATCCATTAGGTCGTACGATAAAAAAGGTAAACTGTGCTCTGTCCGAATGTGAAGTGATGCGGACGAAAATGGTTTCGACAAAAAAAAAAGAATAAAGCCGTAAATCGCAGCGAGCCTGTCACCAAAATCATAACTAGCTCAATTTTCGGAATTTTTACAAAATCTTCGATGCACGTCAAAGTTAATGGGTTATAAACTAGGCTGTAAAACGATGCAATACAAAAATAGTATTTTTTTTCAATTTCGAGCTTGTGCAGGCCCCTCAACAATACTCGTTCATACCTCGGCTGCAATATCCAAAAAAACGCAATTATATTTTTTGAACATGGCGACCTTGAACGCGTAAAATCAGTTTGCATCGAAAAAAATTATCTTACGATGGAAATGTGCATTCTTCGGAAGCATTTTTATTCTGTTCCTTCCTAGGTGGTTCCTTCCTAAGTGGACCTAGGTGGTCCACTTCTCGTGACTCACCCTGTGTATAGAAGGATGCGAAGTTTCGAGGGTCATTCGCTCGAGAGCTGGAAGAGATTGTTTTGTCGTCAACATCGCTTATCCTTGCCTATATATAAATATATATATATATATGTATATATATATATATATATATATATACATATATATATATATATATATATATATATATATAGATATAATCAGCAGCCAAGTATTCCACTCTTACACGCGCAAAATTGGCGACAAGAAAGGCAAAGAAAACCAAGTGACAAAAGAAGAAGCCCCTCTAGCGTCGACAATTTATGATCGAATGATTAATCTTCCTTGCCATAATGGAGGATCGGACGAATTTTCCGTAGATGCGGTGATCGTCGAGCACACATTATTTTGGCCCTCGTTTCCCGGAGATTGTGAATTTTCAAATCCTTGTGCCAATAACGAGATGATGTCCTTCATTTTTCAACCTCACTACCATGTACGTCGTGCACTTTTAAACGTTCTTCGAGTCCAATAACTCTGACAAACAAATCAAAATATCGATTATAAGTTGTCATGCTAGTTTCGAATAAAATAATTGAGCTCTTGACATGCAGTGTGGTTTGAAGCCATTTTATTACGTGCATATGTGGATATAATATAATTTATGGAACTAATTGACACGCGAGAATTTTTGTTTCACCGTAGAGTAACATTTGGTGCAGTGGCACCGGATAAAAAGATTAATTATTTTGCCTCCTAATGCATATACAGGGTGTCCAGTTATGAATGGATAATCCTGTAACTGTCGATAAGTCATCTCCTACTATATGGTGGAATTCTAGTTTATTAAAAGTCCCACGGTTTCGGAAATTTTTGGCCCTGTTATTTAAACAACAAAAAATCATCTGCTTTTGGTTTTCCGCATGCCATTTCTACAAATGATATAAATCGAAAATAACTAAGCAACTTTTCAAAATAATTGGTAGAATATGCGTAGTACATTCTTTTACACCGCAGGCTATCAAAGTCAGATGTTCGAATTGGTTTGCATGAAAATTCTGCATAAGATCATTTTTCATAAAGTTTCCTTAGCATTTAAGGTTAAAAAGAAGACTTTTATAGATAAAACAAATAACCATGAGTATTCAGAAAAACCGGGTCAAAAAAGTAAAACAAAACCGGGTCAAAATTTGGAAAAATGACATATTAGAAGACAAGCGCAGATTATTTTTTATCTCGAAACCTGTGGGACTTTTACTAAACTGAAATTCTAGCATATAGTAGGACTTGATCTGACCCATCGAGACTTGCAGAATTATGCATTCATAACGGGACACCATGTGTGTGTATATATACAGGGTGTCCCAGAACTCAATGCGTTCCCTGAAATGGGGGGTTGGGGGTGAAATTCTGAGTCGATTGATATAAGCATGTGTGGATCTCAGATCAACCCCTGAATTATTATTAATATTTACATGCGGGCCAATCAAGTGCGCCCACTTTCATATGTTAATAATAATTCAGGGGTTGATCTGGGACCCACACATGCTTATATACATCGACTCAAAATTTCACCCCCAACCCCCCATTTTATGGAACGCATTCAGTTCTGGAACACCCTTTATATATATATAGGGTGATCCACGCCTATTATCGTTTCCTTAGTGATCATATAGGGGGTGTCATTGCGAGCGAAATGCCTCTTTATTTAAATGTCATGCGACAAAAATTGGCTGAGCCATTTGCGTTCAAAGTTCGACACTGAGTAAACAATGGTACAGTATAGTTGTTCACGCGCGATTTTTTCTTCTTCCAGTATTGAGAGAGGATACCACTGAGGCGAGCCAAAAAAGGTCGTTTCTTCCGAATTTTTGTTGTCTACTAGATTATTTATTTGGGATTTGGAAAAAGGTATGTTATTAAGCATACATTAAACTTATTTCGTGTAAATTTTTATTGAAAAAATTAATAAAAAATTAGCAACGAGATTGCGGTACAATAGAGCCGGTGTATAAACAAATGTGGTACAACGATCGGATCGATAACTTGACAATGGTCGGTCCAAATAATAAAAATGAAAAAATTTATAATCTGCATAAATGTACTTCTTATTGTACTAGTCATTTTTCGAAAAAGTGAAAACAATTTCACAAGTGACGGGTGTAAAAAAAAATGTAATTTTGGCGACATTTTGACTTGTATTCCAGCGTAATAAAGACTAAATGATCAAATAATCGGCTATGTACAACGATATCTACTACAATTACGGAATTTTTCGTATGTTTTTTTAACTTGAAATCGTTTAATTAAAGTAGTATACTAGACTAGTATTTCGGCCAGGTCGAAAAAGATCGTTTCGAGAAAAACGTCATTAATTATTTTTGTATACATAAATCGTTGCGCCAACTGCTCTGACCAAATCGTCTTTAGCTTCTTTAATGTTCAATATTGTAACTTGAAGATTTTTTTACACATTTTTGAATACCTATACTTCATGAAAATGCAAGAAAAATCGATTTTCTGGGCTCGTCACGATATCTCTATCTATCCTCAACACAGACCTACACGATGAACAAGACAATAAAATTATTGCGAATCTGATCACAAGCGTGCATTGAAAGTGGTGCCCATCACGTTGAGCCTTTTCTACAGGAATAATAGTTTGCACACATTTTTCAATCGAATGGACGCCAAAAGCATTAAAAAACAATTATTATCGATTTTATCCCACTGAATCTTGATCGAACATCTTCAAATTTGGCATGTGAACTTATTTACAGTTCCATCGTAAAATTCAGAAAAAATGGTGATTCCGTTTAAAAAAAATAGAGGTGAGCTTGAAATCTCCAACGCGCCTTCATCTGGACGAACCTCGTAGCCACCACTCGAACGACCCTCTCCGAACGATGAAACTTTCGTAGGAAAAGTTTTCTCCCAAGTCTGATAGGTTAGAAAATATTTCGCTTGCTAATAGTTGTTGCCTCACCCGGTATGTCTATAAGGCTGAACATAAACATCGCTCTTTCCAGCTCTCGCGTGGATGAAGCTAGGCTAGAGGATGAGAATTTGAAGTGAAGCCCGCCGTGCGCATCATAGTGGTAGAGGCAAAAGGAGGAATCTCGTGAGCTGCTCTTGTGGCTTGAATAAGATCGTGATTTATCGAGATCGGTGAAGCGCTCCCGCACTCTTTGCCTCCCTACCCAAAGAATTCCCATATTCAGCGTATATTCGCGACGATGTTCGCATCGAAGGCAGCCGGATCGTTCTCGTAACTCATCCCCGAGCCAATTTCCTCTTTTTCTATTATACACGCGCTCACGATCGCACGCTCGCGCGCGCGCGCGCGCGCGCACACACACACACACACACACACACACACACACACACACACACACACACACACACACACACACACACACACACACACACACACACACACACACACACACACACACACACACACACACACACACACACACACACACACACACACACACACACACACACACACACACACACACACACACACACACACACACACACACACACACACACACACACACACACACACACACACACACACACACACACACACACACACACACACACACACACACACACACACACACACACACACACACACACACACACACACACACACACACACACACACACACACACACACACACACACACACACACACACACACACACACACACACACACACACACACACACACACACACACACACACACACACACACACACACACACACACACACACACACACACACACACACACACACACACACACACACACACACACACACACACACACACACACGCACACGCACGCACGCACGCACGCACACACACACACACACACACACACACACACACACACACACACACACACACACACACACACACACACACACACACACACACACACACACACACACACACACACACACACACACACACACGCACACACGCACGCACGCACGCACGCACACACACACACACACACACACATGTGTGTGTGTGTGTGTGTCTTTTTTCAAAACGTCGTCCAACAAAAATTGGCGGAGATATTCGCGTTCAAAGTCCGAGTACACTGTGACTATGTACCATATACCTCTCACTATGTACCTCTCCCCCACCGAACATCGATCAGTGGTGGGAGAAGCGCCAGGTCCTAGCGTGAGGCTCGAAGCATGCTGTGCGTTCAACGAGAGAACGACACAGCTTTGCGCAGCTTTGAGCGACCTGTGGGTCGGATGGGGGTAGTGGGGCTTTCTGCTCGGTATCGTGTTGGGTCCTGCACCAACGTGACAACGTGAAGAGGGTTGAGAGGGCCGCGCATTAGGTGGAATTCGACAGTACCGGACGAATTTGGGTTCGGAAGCGTGTCGTTCTCTCGTTGAACGCAGTTATAGATAACAAGAGAGGACTTTGAGAGGTACTATCATCTAGCTCAGTTGATAGCTTTCAGCTACCTCAGTTGCGCAGAGTTGGCTTCAGTAGGTGGCGCGCAACCACCATTTTTTACATGATAGAGGTCACTTGCATAAAAGCGTTTTGCTCGCACTGACACACCCTGTATATATATATATATGTGTATAGTTATAGCAAATATCATAATATAATATATCATATTATATATTGTAATATAAATAATATAATTATGTATTTTATAATATAATATTGTAATATAATATAATTATATATATATATATGTACACACATATATGGAAGTATATAGGTGGGAGTTTGTATGAATGCCTCTTTGAGATTGCTTCTTCTTCGTCTTCTTTTCTTCTTCTCCATCCTTCGAGTATTATTCTGAGCCCTTTTACCAAGGGCTTTTGACTCCTATTGGAATCGCACATATCATATTAGCCGATATAAACGTTGTTTGGCGATTATAACACAGTCGAGTGATCGACCAAAGGGAGTCTTAAAATGCTCAGAAAGAAAATAATAATAATAATAATAACGATAATAAAAATTGTTTTATTTTTTGGGGGTGTTCCGAATCGCTACTGGAAATTGAAATCCAGGGGAAATATCAGCCCCCATTTATCATAATGAAATATCGCCCGAGCTGAATGCCGGCTAGGGCGGCCAAAACAGGGCAAATGGCACGCGGGAAAAGAAGAATGCCAGGGCTGACTGTGAGATGCGGAAGGACTCCGGCTCTCGGGTCACGCGCGAGTCTCTTCTTTGCTTGCTGTGAACTGTCATAAACTATGCTCTGTCCGAATTTGAGGTGAATCGGACGAATAGATTGCGAGGTACGATTTATATCGTTTTATAAAACATAGTTGCGGGAAGAGAGCGAAAAATTATTTAAATAAAGAAAACTTTGTTAAACCACGTTTTTAAACCGGACTAAAAAGTTAAAATAATTTTTCCTAGCCCCATACAGATTTATGACCCAATACAGATTTCTAACCGCATACAGATTGGTTTGAATATTTGTGATTGTGAATTTTGAATAGCTGTGAAAATACTTGTAAGATTAAAAACCGAAAACGTGGGGCGAGTAGATAATTGATGTATGAATAGTTTACCTAAGTCACTGACAATTTTATTACACTGCAAATGATATGAACTGTTGTGTGAGTTTTCTCATCGACAGATACTGCCTACACTCTTTAATATTATAAGTATGAATCGAGTCATAAGTCGAACAATTTTCGACGTTTTTACAAGGTCTTTATTGCACATTAAATTTAAGACCCCGGACTATAGACGTATGCAATTTTGAAAAATCGCATTTGAGAAATTTCAAAATTATGCAGACTCCTTGATGGGTTTCGCCCATCTCGTGTCTCGATGATCGTGATTTTTTTCTGGAAAAACGCGTCCAGGTTGAAATACTTTTTGTTTACATCAAAGAGTATGGTTTTAAGTATCTTTTACAATTTTGGTATGGAAAAATATTTATGAATATGGTAAACACAATAGTTTGTGCAGACCACTCTTTGAGAAACGTCATTCGTGGTGACCACTTCTGCACGAAAACGAAAATCATCTTACATAAAAAAAATTAAAGGAATTTAGTTCTTTCATTAAATTATCCAGCGGTCGGAAGGAGGATTAGATAAAATATTGACTTTTGAAAAGTTTGCTGCAGTCCAAAGTGAAAGAATCGATTTTCGGGGAAAAAAAACCCTTTATTTTCGTTGATTAAAAGAAACTACGAAGCTTGTAAAATTTGAAGTTTATATCGGTACAGTGATTATTGAGATATCGTGGTCACCAACTTCGAAAAAGTGTTTTTGGACAAAATGCGTTTAACCCTTCGTTGACTCATTTATTATATGTTTGGCCACGATTTCGACTCACTGGGTCAATTTGACCCAAATGATTCATCCGGGTTCTTCCTCCTGCCATTAACAACCCTTCGGTCAGTTTTTTTAAATCACGAATTCACTTTAAATATATATTCATATGTCTGCATCATTAACATTAAGAAAATATCAAATTTCATTATTAAATTAAAAACTTATTGAAAACCTTCAACTTTGGAAAAGTGACCGTTCTACCAAAAATTCGTCCGGGTCAAAATGACTCAGTGTGTCAACGGAGGGATGAATTTCGCGGTTCGCGAAACCTACCTATAAACACCCATAACTCCCTCAATTTTGAGCGGATCGACTTGAAGTTTTTAGAGAATGTTTTCGAAATTTTATATTTAAAAAATCCGTTGAAAACCAAAAAACGATATTTTTAAACATATCTACTACCCTTAATCAGACCAGGCTTATCTTGAATTTAATGACAAAATTAATTGACCAGAAATTCGATTTGCATCCATTAGAGCTTCAATATATCGCATCATGTACAAAACTCGATTGTGGTAGGAGTTAGGCAAGTCCAGCTTAAAGGCGGAGGCGGGAGTGTTGCTTTTAAAACGTGAAATACATTGAAAATCTCGTGCCTTAAGGGATAACAACACTGTAAAATTTTCAAAAAAAAATTCAAAAAATGCTCTGGACAATCTAAAAAATTTCTCCAGCTATACTCATGTAAATCAATAGCAATTATTTAATTTTTCTCCAAATTCAAATTTGCGTCTCCATACTGCGGCCGCAGATTGTCTCAAATTCAACCTGCCTCGCGAGACTGTCTCCAGCGTAGCCATTTTGTATATTTTTTTCAATATACCTTCTTTTTGTTCGCTAGAAGATATAAATAATAATATACTTGAATATTATTAGCCTCTTACTTGTTCGTCCACCATAGAAAAATGCGCGCAAAATCACTTAATTTTAAACATTTACAGTAGTGCAACTTAACTTAAGTAACTTGAGTTACTTTAAGTTAACTTAATTAACTTGAGTTACTTTAAGTTAACTTAAGTAACTTGAGTAAGTTAACTTAAGTCAGTAGTTTACTAACTTAAGTTAGTTAAGTGAGTTAATTTAACTTAAGTCAGTCAACTTAACTTATTTAACTTAAGTAAGTTAACTTCACTTAGTTAACTTAAGTTAGTTAACTTCACTTAGTTAACTTAAGTTAGTCAACGTAACTTAGTTAACTTAAGTTAGTTAACTTCAGTTAGTTAAATTAACTTAGTTAACTTAGTTAACTTTAGTTGGTTAATTTAAGTTAGTTCACCTACGTCAGTTAACTTAGTTAACTTAAGCTAGTTAACTTAACTTAGTTAACTTACCTTAAGTTGGTTAACTTAATTTAACTTAACTTAGTTAATTTAACTTAGTTAACTTAACTTAAGTTAGTTAACTTAACATAAGTTAGTTAACCTAACTTAAGTTAGTTAAATTAACTTGGTTAAGTTAACTTAGTTAACTTAACTTAAGTTAACCCTTAACGTTGGATACATTTTTCTTTCGGTTGGGCTGAAATCCGTCAAATTCACAAATGACCTCCACACCCCGCTCAACGTGATCGACACTTCCTCCGATTTCCCATCGCGCCAATTAACTGGTACAGAGAAAAAAACAACACCCCTGAACTTTTTCGTCGACGTTGACTTATCGCCTCATTCCGTCGTTACTTTCACTTATCAAAATTGAGATTCGTTCCATGGCTTCAAAAAAACCAAACGAAAAGTCAATAGAACCAGCGACGAGATTTATTTTCATAATTTCTCGTGCCTTCTTCATGGTGGAGCTGTTTTATTGCCCGCTAAATCTCGCTTATACGTGGTTCGATGAGCCACCCCTCCCCCGGTCCACTTCCGTTCCACCCGCCATCGCCAACGTGTAAACCATTCCAGAGGCGATGCACGTCGTGCTCTATAAGCTTGCGTGTATTTGTTGGCCCATCAATTATTAGAAATCGCTGTAGCAAATCGCTTCAGCGAACAATAAAAGAAGTCATATGGGAGAGCCATGTGCGTTTGAAGGGGTTGGAACCGACAATTAGTGCAGTGCTTGTGAAGAATTATGTACAGGGTGTCCCAAATGTCATGCAACATTTAACATGCGCGGCTTATGCTTATTGTTGTGTGACATTTGGGACACCCTGTATATGTATACAGGGTGTCCTGTTATAAATGGATAATTCTGCAACTGTAAATAGGTTAGACCATTTCCTACTATATGCTATATCCATTTGTAACAGGACACCCTGTATATACACCTACCTATATATATATATATATATATATATATATATATATATATATATATATATATTTTTTTTTTTTTAATGGGTGATTCTCCCGGAATTATCACTTTGCAGGACAACGAAATGTATGAAAAAAATATTTCATTTTTCCATTAAAAAATTGCAATTGACTTCACTTCCAATCCATATAATGCGATGCCCTATGGACCACATTGTTTTGCCTGTTTTGAGCTATTTATAATAATCGAAAGAAATTGTAGGGAATGGTGCAAACTTTTCCCGCTCAAGTGTTTATTGGTTTATCAATATCTTCTTCTCCTTTTTCTTTGAATATTGATCTCGTTTTTTCTTTCAACTTCTCTTCTTCCACGATTACCTGACTACAGCAATGTTGGCTTTTCGATTACCTGACTACAGCAATGTTGGCTTTT
>CATODD010000177.1:2500-35466 GCA_951751655.1 Ophion costatus | reverse complement strand
GGTGTGTCATGTACTTTCGCATTGTAAACACATTACAACTTGGAATTAAACAAAATCGTTTCGTATTATCTGCATTTCTGCATCATGCTTCATGTAGGTAAGCTTGCTATGGTTATTCATAAACAGATATATACAATTTTGTCCGATTTTCTCACTGTGGTTGAAAAATTCATGGACAAATATTACATAACCCACAAATTTCCACGCGGCGAAAATCCCGCGTTAGAATTTCCAGCTTCATATTCGGCGACATGTTTTTCTTTCTCTCTCGCTCAATAAATTGATTCTTTCGATTTTTATTTTTATAGATTATCGCATTTTGTGAGTTTTTAAGAATAATGTAGGAATACGTATCAATTTTTTTTAACGCGTACTGAACATCCGTTATGATTTTGCCCAGTTAATATTTTCATTTAACCAGTTAACTATAGTCACTTCTCAATATTTCTAATGATTTCCAAATCTGGCGACTTTTTGTATTCTCTGTTATCAAATGGTTACTTTATTTTATTTATTCAAAAGCATTTCTCAATTATAGTTCAATGACGACACTGGTTTTAGAAAAAATTCACAAGAAAAACATCATTTCAGTTTTATTTATGTTATCTTCAACAACAAATTGTTTTAGTTCGTGCGTCATGTACTTTTTGCATTGGGCAAACATTACAACTTGGAATCAAACCAAATCGCTTCATATTATCTCCATTTCTCGATCATTCTTCATATAGGTAAGCTTGCTATGGTTATTTATAAACAAATAATATAATTTTGTCCGATTTTCTCACTATGATTGAATAATCCATGGACTTATATTAGATAATGTACAAATTGGCACGTGGCGAAAATCCTGCTACTCGATTTTCCATTTACATATTCGGCTAAATCTTTCTCTTTCTTTTCCTCTCGCTCAACAAATTAATTCCTTCAATTTTTATTTATATAGATTATCGAATTTTGTGAGTTTTTAAGAATAATATAGGAATACGTATCAATTTCCCGTACCGAACATCCGTTATGAATTTGCCCAATTAAGATTTTTACCAGGGCTGTTAGCCGTAGTTACTTCTCAATATTAGTAACGAATTCCAAATCTGACCACTTTTTGTATCTTCTGTTACCAAATGGTTATGTTCTTTTATTCAAACAATTACATTTCTCAATCGCAGTTCAATAATGATATGGTTATAAAAAAAATTTCCCAAAAAGCTGTAATCTTAGTCTCATTTTATCTTCAACTACAACTTTTTTTAGGTGAGGTAGTTTTTCCGGAATAATGATATTGAATAATAGATCAATTGTGTTGCAGGAATAATCACTATGAAGATATAACATACTGAAATAAATCTTGACGCACAGAAGACTGTAATCATCGATAGAGCGAATAAAAAAAGTAAGTTTTGCAGAAATCTTAAAAAAAAATTGAATCAATCTTTATCATTGATTAATGCTCGCGATACAATTAGTTCAGAAGAAACAGAGGAAAGGCCACACAATACTTGTGATATACTTCCTACCGTAGACCATATTTCGGCCAATAATGATGATTTAAATATTGATACCGAATTTCAAACTGACGTTTCGAATAGAAATAGTTGTATTGATACCATTGATGATATACCTTCGTCACATACTTCGTCACCAGACGACGAAGTATATATTGAAAGTAACAGGTGGATTATAAATTATCTCGATGAAAATGAAGCAAGCCAACCAGATTTCCGCTCAAAATTGCAAAAATGGGCTATTGATGGCAATGTACCTATGTCAACTGTTGGTCAATTATTAGATATCTTACGAGCAGAACCTGAGTACAGCTATTTGCCGAAAGATCCTAGGTCACTTTTGAAAACACCAACTACTACACTTGTGAAAAAACTCGGTTCTGGATCGTATTATTATTTTGGTATATTGGAAACATTGAACAGCCTATTTGTAAATCCGAACATAAATGTAACAGCAGACACAAAAATCTCTATCGCAGTTAATGTTGACGGCCTGCCATTGTTCGAAAGCACTTCCAGTTCATTTTGGCCTATATTATTTTCAGTTCTGTCAGTTAAAGCCATTGAAAATAAAGTTTTCATGGCAGCCTTATATTATGGTAAAGATAAGCCTAAAGCAAATGATTTCTTAGAGGATTTTGTAGATGAATGTATTGAATTATCAACGAATGGTATATTACTGCATTCTTTTAAGCATAATTTTGAAGTGTCTATGTTAATTTGTGATACACCTGCAAAGTCACACATATTGAAAATCAAGGGTCATTCAGGTTATTTTTCTTGCACCAAATGCGACCAAGAAGGCGACATGATCAATAATGTCATGTGTTTCATTGAAACTGAGAATTTTCGCAAATGAACTGATTGTTCATTCAGAAATCAAGTACAGCCGGAACATCACCTTGGTACTACAATTTTATTGAGAATTCCCAATTTTGATATGGTTCAAAGCGTTCCTGTTGACTATTCCCATGCTGTATTACTAGGCGGTGTAAAAAAAATGCTCGCTAATAAGCGTTTCGGGTGGATTTATGGCAAACCGCCATATAAGCTTTGTGGACGAGATGTAAATAAAATATCTGAAAATCTCGAACATTTGAAAAAACATATTCCTTGTGAGTTTGCTCGAAAGACTCGACCGATCACCGCAAGAGGTTTAAAATGACAGAATTTCGATTATTTCTGCTTTATACCGGTTCAGTAATTTTGAAAGGGATACCATCTCCTAAAATGTATAATAATTTCATCGTATTCAGTTTGGCTACCTCAATATTAATCAGTCCATATTATTCTCGCTTCGAAAATTACATTTCATATGCCGAAAATTTATTTAAACATTTTGTCTCAACTTCACAGAAATTGTATGGGCCAGATTTTATATCACACAACATCCACAACTTTTTGCATTTAGGTGATTGCGTCCGATTATTCGGCTCACTTGACAACTTTAGTTCTTTTAAATTTGAAAATTATCTGCAGAGCTTAAAAAAAAAGTTAGAAAATCTGCACAACCACTGGAACATTAATTCGTCGAGTAATCGAAGAAAAAAATACGGAAACTATTCAAAAATCTGATAATACTGTACAGCACCTGATAGAACATAATAGAGGTCCTTTAATTCATTAATGTACTTCACCTCAATATCAAAAAATGAAAACTAATAAATATGTTATCAATATTTCCAAAGTGGCTGATAGATTTGTAGAATTGGAAAATGGGAAAATTGTAGAAGTAAAGAATTTTTGTCATTACGGAAATACTATAGTATTATTGGGATATGAGTTTAAGAAAAATGGAGATTTGTATACAAAGCCATGCCAATCAACGCTTTTCGACATAGCTTACATAAGAAAAATTAATCTGCCACTACAAATGTGGAGTATTAATGCGATTAATAAGAAATTGATGGTACTTGTACATGAAGGTCGTTATGTGTCCTTTCCGATGTTACACGTATAATCTGTATTTTAATTTCATGTTTACTATGTTTGATTATTTTTTTATTCTATTTTTCTTGATCTATACTGCATTTCCCTTATAAATGTTTAATCTTTGCGTGGACTTTCGAGTTAATGACCGACTGATGACAAACGTGACAATTGAGAGATGGCTGGTCGTCAAGTTTGATGAAGAGGACACAGTTGAAGCTGTACCCGAATGCTGGTATAATCGACAATCGATGGAATGCTACTGGCCACCTAAAAGCTTTACTGCAAAACAGCAGACCGATTACATCAAACATACCAAACGGCCAGAGTCAAACTGGCAAAGGTACCCAGCTGCAGTTTTGGGATCTTATGGTAAAGCTATACTCTGTAGTATATGAGACAATTTCTATCAATACAGCCATTTTTTTAATCCCCTCAGATTAGATTGAAACGTGGTCACATTTCAATTGAAGGTACTCCTTGCATATTTTTTTCAAATTTTTAAATCCACATTTTCAGAAAGCAGCTCATTTTTTCAAAGGCAATTTAGAGCTAAAACTTCAAGCCCAAGAAAAAACGAAAATCCTGTAATAAAAGTTATAGTTTCATGAAAGTTTGCTTGGGAAATTTTCCAAATAATTTTGTTGACTTAACAAAGTTTATTTATCATTCAAAATTTGGGAGATTTTTTTTTTATTAAAAAATGGCCACTTTTATCCAACTGTAAAATTCACACCATCTTTGGACCGGTGTGTGGGTAGTGTAAAAAAATTGCCGGAGTGGTCCAAACCAATCTGAAGGAGTAAAAAAAGTGGCTGAATTGATAGAGAATGAATTCTATACAATAATATGCATAAAAGAACGGAGATACACATAACATATATACCGGAGCATCCATGTAATGACGTAAGGACCTAACAAAAGTAGTGCGTCGATTTCATAGGTCGTTCTGGGGCCATATTTCAAGACCATACTCAACTAGGCAAGCAGGCTAATATAATTTTTACAGTTTCCTGAACTTGGCAATAGGTAGAGTACTATTTGTATACTGTACCCTTAAGATTTGAAAGTAACCTAGTTGAGGATCGCCTTGATGCTACGAAATTAACCTATGTAAAATTACACTTTGAAGAGAACTTACAATAGAACTTCAGTTTGACCTACTGTATTGTTAATAGTACCGCGTATTTGCTGTCAATTCATTAGATAGTCTTGCTGTTGCAATAAGAAAAGCTGATATGGCAAAGCGTACGTCAGACTTGTCATCCGCTTGCGACGAGTTTCCTAGCAGTAATTACGCACGCCCGTCAAAGAAAAGAAAACGACCGCCATTATCTGATGTCGAATCACTTTCGGATACTTCTAGTATACGATCAGACGTCGATGACGATGCATATCCAGATGTTACCAAGCTTTTTTCAGAAACAGGTAAGAGTTTATACTCCAAAGATTCCCAAGAAATATCTTCAAAACGAGAATCAAAATGCAACTCCTAAGCGTGACTTTAAACAGAAGAGTTTGCGGCAAATTATTTTTTCTTGTAATACTTGAAAATGAATCTCTACTTTAAAATTTGGGAAGTTCAAAAAGCGTTAATTTATTTCCTTCGTTTATGTGTTGATCCTTTCGTTCGATTGATTACAATGTGAAGGTGAATATATCCGAATCTTTGGACACAATTATTAAGACGGAATGACACCTCATCGCGGTCGATATGGTAGCACAATTATAGATACCCAAAAATCTTTCTAACGACTCTTCAGATGCCGTCGAAACTTTGCCAAACGACGTCAAATAGATAGACGAACAGCTGTCTGCCCCTCAAATTTTCTGAATTTGAGAAAAAAATATAGATTGGCTTATCATAAGTCAATCTGAGTTTTTTTTATCAAATTCAGAAAATTTGAGGGGCAAACAGCCGTTCGTGTATCTATTTGACGACGTTTGGCAAAGTTTCGACGGGATCTGAATAGCCGTTTCAGCGATTTTTGGGTATCTATAATTGTTCTACCATACCGACCGCGATGAGGTGTCATTCCGTCTTAATGAATACGAATCTTCTGATACCTTCATTTAATTCTCGCTACACGATCGGTACGCACAAGGATTCGAATTAACAGAATAGAATAATCACAGCTGTTTGGAGATTTCTCTTAGGTAATTAGCAGAAAGCCAATTTTTGAACAATTAAGCTATCAAAGATTAAACTCGGTTAAACGGCATGAATTCTAAACCACTTTCTTGGAAAGTAATGTAGTCTCGACATTTTTTGCATCAACTGTACTTTTTAAACTACGAGAAGCCACCCTTTTGCATGTGACAAAATATTGTTTTTGTAACATTAATGTAATTGCGTGAGTTTCATTTTTGTACCGGTATAGTTTCATATTTTTCTCGAGGCATTAAACTTTTGTTTAAAAGGTACGTCTACTATATGCTCAATAGGCATGCAAAATACAAGTGCTGGCAATTTGTAATCGTAAATGATAAAGAAAATTTCCATATTTTGTTTGAATAGTGTCGGGTTACTTAGGAACCCAGCGTAGGGAAACCCTTATCCAAAAAAGGCCCGTATACGCTGGCGATCATTTTTCTTTCTTGAAGATTCTTACTCTCCGAGCCCTTGAGCAGGAATTTAACGCCAGCCCAGTGTTATACATATATTAAGAACATTTTCTAAAGTTTCACGGCTAACGTCAAATTTTTTAGCATTTGCATTATTAAATAAATAACATTAATCTATTAATAATATTAATCTATTAATAATATTAATCTATTAATAATATGAACCTAAATAACAATTCAAATCCGAACCCACAAGACTGCCGAAAAAGGGTTCAAAAATCCTCAAAAGAAACCGAAGCGAGAAGAACTCTGTCGTCGAATGAAATGGCTCAAGGTCCGCAGAACAGTCGAAACTCCGTTCAACCACCGCCGAAAGAACCTAGGACTAAGAAAAATCGGTCGCCTATCGAAAAAATCAAAAGTCCGGAAAATTACCGAAAAAGATTTCAATTATCACCAATAGATACTAAGAGCGCCAAGAGGACTCGACAATCTCAAGAAAAATCTCCCAGTCCGCAAGACTACCGAAAAAGATTTCAATCACCACCAAGACTAAATAAAGCTGGAGGTAATCGATCACCTGATTTAGAAAATGTGGGTACGAAAAACCAGCGACTGACGGTCCAATCAACACCAGAAAAAGTTAAAGCTTCCACAAGCAAGACACCTGGTGAGACAAAAATTCAGTTGATAATGAACTGCTTTGATATATTATTATGTTACATTGCTGAAATTTGGTTATTGTTGATTTGTTTTTCAATTATAGAATTTCAGGTTCGATTATTTAAAGAAATCGATTCTATTCAGTTGAAGTTGAATGATCTCATGGACGACGTGGCTATCCTGCTCAAAAACAGACGATTAGAAACTGAGCGACAAATGATTCCAAATGACGTTCCCGAAAACATGCATCAATTTCCTTTAGATGAAAAGTCACTATACGCCGTCGAATCTTGGCTAAATTCTAAAGCGGAGCACAAAAAAATTCTGGTAAGTGAGTGTTATTCATTGAACGTTATATTATAACAGTTATTTAACAAATTATGTAGAGTTGGAGAAATTTCGAATTAACTATAATTATGAAATATAAATTATAATTGTATTTGGCATTAGAACGTTTCCCAAGTACAGATTACTAATGTATTCAGTGTCAAATATTCCATGAGTTACGAATTGCGATTGTATTCAGTATTTACATTTTTTGTTTTCAAATAATATTTGTAATTATAATCAAAGATTTTTGTTACGCCTGCATGCAGAGCCATTGTTTGCACGTCACTTACAGGCTTTCAAAGGCCCGATTTATGCATTATGCTAAAGCAGTGTGTAAAATCTGGCTGTATCAGTACGCAGAATTTTCACCGATGGACTAATAACGTATCTCACTACTGCACTATCATTTCGATTAGCTTAGTCTGTCAGCGATGCACAGCCATCGTAGTAGTACTGTAGTAGCTTTCCCGACAGAGTCAAATGCAACTTAGTGATGAATTATTAATTATTCCATTGTTATTCGTTGATTTACCTTCATATAGCTAATATTGATACAATTCTGAATAATTAGTATCATCGATACCAATAATATACTAATTTCAGGCCCTAGAACTTAGTCACATCGGAGGTTCGACGGCTAAAGAAGTTACTCGACGCATAATGTACAGAGTCTTTACAAACGAAGTGGGATCGCTATATTCTTGGGAAGGAGCTAAGAAAAAGAAACCTTTTAAGAAATTAGGAATATCTTCCACGATCTTGAGTACGTTCCAATTTCTTATTTGCGGACGTAATGTTTGTCGCGAAATCAGATATTTGTTAGATACGAAAATGATTAAATTTTTACATGCATGGTCATTTCAGATGCTGTTCGACTTTGTAAAAAAACAGCGGAATCAAATGAAGCAGAGGTGATTGGTCATATCAAAGCTTGGCTTGTCAGATGTAAAGAACGCCTCAAAAATACATCTATGAAAGTTAAGGACAATGAGGTTGTTGCAGTCCCAGAAAAAAAGAGTGATGAAGATGAAAGAAGCGCTGATGGCAGATCTGAAGCTAGGCGTGAATATAACTACGAAGATGGCGCCTGGGAAAAAAGTCAAGGAGATAAAAATAAAGAGAAATCAAGAGAAGAAATAGAGCGTCAGGATCAAACTACAGGAAATAGTAAAGAGACACAAGTCGGGGAGGAAAATCGTGACCTAGAAAAAGGTACAAAACCACGAAACTGTGCGAAAGGAATATTTGGAGTCAGCATGCGAAGCGAAGAAAGAGGCAGCAATCTTTTCAAAAATTACAGCGATGACGAAAGAGATATAGCTACAGATAAATATGGAGAACAGGACTAGAATTAGAGCAGCAGCAAAAACAAATCGACTTGCCGGTTTTCTCGTAAGCTCTTAAAAGCCTGCCATCATTTTTACTCCAACTTAATCAGTTTATTTTCAATTTTTATTTTTATTTCTTATCGTTGGACATTCAAAAACCTCCAAAAAGACCGTTATACGGTGCTTCCATAAACATACAAGCTGAATTTGCAACAGAATTTTTATGTCATCGACCTGTTATGATAAGACTCTTTTCTGCATATAACACTTATATTATTCATATTTTTTATTATTTATTTCGCGAATCAATAGCATAATGTATAAACAAAATTGATTATGCTATCGCAACGTTATTATCTTTTTATACAGTTAGTAATGAGTATGTATTAAATCTATTTCGAGGTAATCGTATTGTTTTTAGAGCCCCGAGACCCTGGTTTTGTCCATAATACACGGAAAATGTGTCTTACAGATTTTATTCCTGCATAAGTTGAATGTTCCATATGAAGTTTTTGTTTTTTTATGAGATTTTTTGAGTTCATATGATATTAAGGTTCTTTTGCGTTAGAACAATGCATTCCTATGCATTATTCCTCCTAAACTAAGTTTTTAATTCTATGGAGAATCGTACTTATGTATGTATTGAGTTTATATAAATAAATATTCCGAAAAACCAATGAAAATTGTATTGTGTGAGCACACTTCGAACTACATAGCTATATTGCTTCGTATATTATGAATTACAGGAAAGTTAGTATCACGTAGATGTAGTATATATTTGTATGTAATGGAGGAACAGATGAAAGTGGTGTATGTATACCCGTTCTGTAGTACATGCTTGTATTTTGCAAACACCTACAATATTTAGCCATATACCGTGTGATACAAGCATACAATCTGGTGTGTATGCATTTCACCTACGCATCCGCATCACACGTATATATCCTGCATGTACGTACCAGATACCTTACACATGCATATATCTTGTATCCGCATTTTCCTATGTGCCCTGCATGTGTGTACGACATCTGCCCACACACCGAACATGCAGTGTTTGTACATATACGCTGTAGATGTGTGAGGCAGTTAGTCGATGTAATGCGTACATGTACAGTACATATCGTAAATTCGTGCATGAATGTGAAGTTGGTGGATATGTTATGTATATGCAGGGAACATACGCACATCGCACATACATGGGTGAATGTGGGAACACATTCGTCTGATTCGGGTATGCGTATGCAGGGTATATGTGCATTTGGTATAAACGAATATACGATACACATACATCGTACGTGATTGGGATGTACATAAGTATGTACTTTAAATGTACAGAGTACATGTATGTGGTAATTTTTTGATGTACTTAGAACATCCATGGTATAAATGTTTCACATTAAAAGTATATACATAGAATGTGCGATATTCCGATCCTGATATAAGTACGACATACATAGAATATGATTTTGCTATCTGGGAGGTATTTTCAGAGGAATTCGGAAGGTTTGCCGCACGAACACGCCACACGCGCCGACCCGCCGTAATACGGTAGGTCAGCGACTGGCACGATCACACCGGTGCTTAGTGTTCGGGCGTCGGCTTCCGTTATTCTCAACGTTTGTTCTCGCGGCTGGCCGCCAATCGCCGTAACCGGGCGGAGGTGGAGCCAGACGTGGTGAGTCGACGGTGCCGAAACCTGGCACGTCTTGCACTCACCCAGCGGTTCAAACAATTATGAAATCTATACATTTATGTTCATATTTCGACGCGAATGTATCCCTCATAAATTAATCCAGTCCTCGTAGTCTCCGACTGCTCCCAAAAACATCGGCATCACCGGGCCATCGCATTCGGACGATCACCGGGCACCCGTCTGGGCAACGACAGGTCGGGTCGAGCTGGAACATCTCTGCGATTCCTGGACAAATTCGGTCACACGGTCGAGTAGTTTTTACCCGCTACGCACCGCCGCTCTATCTCACCCAGGTAAGCACAATTTCACGCTACTTTCTTATTTGCTTACCTGTCGCTCATGCGTCAAATTATACACCAACGACTTTACCAAGCGCCTATCCCAAGTGGGCACATTCCCGCTTAAACGTGGCGCTTTCCTTCTCCGACGGTAACTTACCGTCACATAAGTCACATACGACTTAATCCATTATAATCCGTACGTTCGTGGCACACTTCCCATTCGTAAATTCAAATCCTGAAAGGTAAATTAAAAGGGGATTATTCATTCGTATTAAAAATGGGACCCACGACGTAACACTGTTGTGGAATACTCCCTACAATCTAAGCATGCCGCGCCGATTATCGGATTCGTTCACGTTCATCGTCCACAGCAGCAGTAGTAGTCCTCAATGGCTTTTTTCGTGCCGAGGTTGATAGATTTTTTAAAATCACCTAATGGGACCGAAACCAAACAATCTCGAGGCTATTTCGACATAAAATACAAAACAGAATTTGAATGGATCGTTTTTTATTTCGGATTCCTCTCGAACCGATAAAAGATACTGTTGAAACAGGCGTAATTATCAACGTCGAATCTCACGTGAATTTCTTTTCGAGTCGACGACTTATAGATCGGGAAACGAATCCGAGTCCGCATGCAAGTGTTTCTGTTACTGAATAATCCCTACAATCTGAGGATGCCGCGCCGATCATCGGATTCGTTCACGTTCATCGTCCACAGCAGCAGTAGTAGTATTCAATGGCTTTTGTCGTGCCGAGGTTGATAGATTTAAAAAAATCACCTACTGGGACCGAAACGGAACAATCTCGAGGTTATTTCAACATATAATAGAAAACAGAATTTGAATGCATCGTGTTTTATTTTGGATCCCTCGCGAACCGATAAAAGAAACCGTTGAAACAGGCGTATCTATCAACGTCGAATCTTATGTGAATTTCTTTTCGAGTCGACGGGTTTTAGATCGGGAAACGAATCCGAATCCGCATGCAAGTGTTTCTGTTGTGGAATACTCCCTACAATCTGAGAATGCCGCGCCGATCATCGGATTCGTTCACGTTCATCGTCCACAGCAGCAGTAGTAGTCCTCAATGGCTTTTTTCGTGCCGAGGTTGATAGATTTAAAAAAATCACCTACTGGGACCGAAACCAACCAATCTCGAGGCTATTTCGACATAGAATACAAATCAGAATTTGAATGGATCGTTTTTTATTTCGGATTCCTCTCGAACCGATAAAAGATACTGTTGAAACAGGCGTAATTTTCAACGTCGAATCTCACTTGAATTTCTTTTCGAGTCGACGACTTTGAGATTGGGAAACGAATCCGAGGCCGCATGCAAGTGTTGCTGTTACTGAATAATCCCTACAATCTGAGGATGCCACGCCGATCATCGGATTCGTTCACGTTCATCGTCCACAGCAGCAGTAGTAGTCCTCAATGGCTTTTTTCGTGCCGAGGTTGATAGATTTTAAATAATCACCTACTGGGACCGAAACGGAACAAACTCGAGGTTATTTCGACATAAAATAGAAAACAGAATTTGAATGGATCGTTTTTTATTTTGGATTCCTCTCGAACCGATAAAGGAAACGGTTGAAACAGGCGAATGTATCAACGTCGAATTTCACGTGAATTTCTTTTCGAGTCGACGACTTTTAGGGCGGGAAACGAATCCGATACCGCATGCAAGTGTTTCTGTTCCGGAATAATCCCTACAATCTGAGGATGCCGCGCCGAACATCGGATTCGTTCTCGTTCATCGTCCACAGCAGCAGTACTAGTCCTCAATGGCTATTGTCGTGCCGAGGGTCATAGATTTTTAAAAATCATCCCCTGGGAACGAATCTGAATAAACTCGAGGTTATTTCGACATAAAATACAAAACAGAATTTGAATGGATCGTTTTTTATTTCGCATTCTTCTCGAACCGATAAAAGGAACGGATGAAACAGGCGTATCTATCAACGTCGAATCTCACGTGAATTTCTTTTCAAGTCGACTGGTTTTAGATCGGGAAACGAATCCGAGTCCGCATGCAAGTGTTTCTGTTACGGAATGATCCCTACGATCTGAGAATGCCGCGCCGATCATCGGATTCGTTCACGTTCATCGTCCACAGCAGCAGTAGTAGTCCTCAATGGCTTTTGTCGTGCCGAGGTTGATAGATTTAAAAAAATCACTCACCGGGACCGAAACGGAACAATCTCGAGTTTATTTCGGCATAAAATAGAAAACAGAATTTGAATGGATCATGTTTTATTTTGGATTCCTCTCAAACCGATAAAAGAAACGGTTGAAACAGGTGATTGTATCAACGTCGAATCTCACGTGAATTTCTTTTCGAGTCGACGACTTTTAGGGCGGGAAACGAATCCGAGACCGCATGCAAGTGTTTCTGTTACGGAATAATCCCTACAATCTGAGGATGCCGCGCTGAACATCGGATTCGTTCTCGTTCATCGTCCACAGCAGCAGTAGTAGTCCTCAATGGCTATTGTCGTGCCGAGGTTGATAGATTTTAAAAAATCACCCACCGGGACCGTAACGGAACAATCTCGAGGTTATTTCGGCATAAAATAGAAAACAGAATTTGAATGGATCATGTTTTATTTTGGATTCCTCTCAAACCGATAAAAGAAACGGTTGAAACAGGTGATTGTATCAACGTCGAATCTCACGTGAATTTCTTTTCGAGTCGACGACTTTTAGGGCGGGAAACGAATCCGAGACCGCATGCAAGTGTTTTTGTTACGGAATAATCCCTACAATCTGAGGATGCCGCGCCGAACATCGGATTCGTTCTCGTTCATCGTCCACAGCAGCAGTAGTAGTCCTCAATGGCTATTGTCGTGCCGAGGTTGATAGATTTTAAATAATCACCTACTGGGACCGAAACGGAACAATCTCGAGGTTATTTCGACATAAAATAGAAAACAGAATTTGAATGGATCGTTTTTTATTTTGGATTCCTCTCGAACCGATAAAAGAAACGGTTGAAACAGGCGAATGTATCAACGTCGAATCTCACGTGAATTTCTTTTTAAGTCGACGGGTTTTAGATCGGGAAACGAATCCGAGTCCGCATGCAAGTGTTTCTGTTACGGAATAATCCCTACCATCTGAGAATGCCGCGCCGATCATCGGATTCGTTCACGTTCATAGTCCACAGCAGCAGTAGTAGTCCTCAATGGCTATTTTCGTACCGAGGTTTATAGATTTAAAAAAATCACCTACCGTGACCGCAACCAAACAATCTCGAGGGCGAAATTGCATCGGTCTCTCTACCATCCGCGTGCAGCACCCGTGGTGTGCGCTCTCGGCGTCAGCCGACAAGGTTCCAGTTCGAGGACACCCAGTTACCACCGTCACGAAAAAAAAGCGCCTACAATAACGCGTTAGGGTGATCGGTATGTTAGAACAATTATAGATACCCAAAAATCTCTGAAGCGGCTTTTCAGATCCCGTCGAAACTTTGCCAAACGACGTCGAATAGATAGACGAACAGCTGCCTGCCCCTTAAAGTTTCCGAATTTGAGAGAAAAAAAGTAGATTGGCTTATCATAATCCAATCTACATTTTTTTCTCAAATTCGGAAAATTCGGAATTCACATTTTCTCAATTTCGGAATGACACCTCATCGCGGTCGGTATGGTGGAACAATTATAGATACCCAAAAATCTCTGAAACGGCTTTTCAGATCCCGTCGAAACTTTGCCAAACGACGACAAATAGATAGACGAACAACTGTCTGCCCCTCAAATTTTCTGAAATTGAGAAAAAAAAAGTACATTGACTTATCATAAGCCAATCTACATTTTTTTTTCTCAAATTCAGAAAATTTGAGGGGCAGACAGCCTTTCGTATATCTATTTGACGTCGTTTGGGGAAGTTTTGACGGGATCTGAAGAGCCGTTTCAGAGATTTTTGGGCATCTATCTTTGTTCTACCATACCGACCGCGATGAGGTGTCATTCCGTCTTCAATTAAAAATACAAGTAGGTGGGGGTTCAGTGGCTAAAAACATTTAGGAATATATTTTTTTTTGAACCCGGCAATACATGTTGGCCCAAGGTAGCCGAGTGAAGGCAAATACCAACGTATAGACAGCCTATTTGTGTGGGTTTACCATTGCTGGTGCCATGATAGCACTTGCTTGTATCAATTTGCCTACGCTCGCGTTGGCTGAGGCTCGACCAACGTGTGTTGCCGGCTCGAGATAAATCAATAATCAAATGTTCCCCATATTTATCCCGCTCAGGCCGAAGCGGAAGAACGTGGACGCGAACCCGCTGACGACGATGAGGTTGAAACCACCGCTCCCGCTCCCAGCCCTGCTGCAAGTTCCAGCAACATCTTGCAATGTCATGAGGGCGAAATTGCATCGGGCTCTCTACCATCCGCGTGCAGCACCCGTGGTGTGCGCTCTCGGCGTCAGCCGACAAGGTTCCAGTTCGAGGATACCCAGTTACCACCGTCACGAAAAAAAGCGCCTACAATAACGCGTTATCGCGATCGGTATGTTAGAACAATTATAGATACCCAAAAATCTCTGAAGCGGCTTTTCAGATCCCGTCGAAACTTTGCCAAACGACGTCAAATAGATAGATGAACAGCTGCCTGCCCCTTAAAGTTTCCGAATTTGAGAGAAAAAATGTAGATTGGCTTATCATAATCCAATCTACATTTTTTTCTCAAATTCGGAAAATTCGGAATTCACATTTTCTCAATTTCGGAATGACACCTCATCGCGGTCGGTATGGTGGAACAATTATAGATACCCAAAAATCTCTGAAACGGCTCTTCAGATCCCGTCGAAACTTTGCCAGACGACGACAAATAGATAGACGAACATCTGTCTGCCCCTCAAATTTTCTGAAATTGAGAAAAAAAAGTACATTGACTTATCATAAGCCAACCTACATTTTTTTTTCTCAAATTCAGAAAATTTGAGGTGCAGACAGCTGCTCGTCTATCTATTTGACGTCGTTTGGCAAAGTTTCGAAGGGATCTGAAGAGCCGTTTCAGGGATTTTTGGGTATCTCTAATTGTTCTACCGTACCGACCGCGATGAGGGGTCATTCCGTCTTAAGATTTCACACTGATTAATCCATTTATTATGTAGAAAAAGCGTATTAAGACCGGTGGTAATTATTCGGAAAGTGACCCCCACCAGGGAGGGGAGTGGGAGGTGTGTCGATTTATAAATTTTGACCCCCTAAACACGATGGTGGAGAGAAATCGCGGCGGTCACCCCCCTATAAAAAGTTATGGGGTGTTGAAGTTCAAAATTTATTACTTACTTTTTCAATCTTTGCTCTCCGGAGTATCATCTGTTGCCAGTGGAATTAGACTAACTAATCAGGAATTAGGAATTAGGAATTAGATTAGACTAATTATAACTTTTTATAGGGAGGTGACCGCCGCGATTTCTCTCCACCATCGTGTTCAGGGGTTCAAAATCTATCAACCCCCCCACCTCCCATCCTCCTCTCGGGTGGGGGTCATTTTTCGAATAATTACCACGCTTATTTCGTTATAGGTGCCGAAGTACTCCTCAGCGAAATCGTTGCCGAAGTACTCCTCAGCGAGATTGTTGCCGATGTACTCCTCAGCCGAAGTATTCCTCACCGAGATCTAGACGATCGTGATGCAAAAATGGATGTATTTTTTTTTTTTTGTCGTTTTTCGGTCAACTGCGAACCTGGTAATTCTTAGTTCACATCGAAAAAAAATAAATAGGGAATATTGTAGGACGATATTCGGGTGTGGTATTTTTCTGGAAGTCTTCGATAAAAGCTTTCTGGAACATCAATAGTTTACATATGCGTGAATTGTAAATTCAAATTTGAAATGAATAATTATTTTATTGTCTTCATCAATATTATAATATGAAAGATATTTTTACATAAAGCGTAACATTTTCCCCGATATTGAGAATAAAGCAATCTCAAAAGACACTGAAGGAAATTTCTGAATCCATGATACCGCCATAAAAAAAAGTGTTTATCGCGTCGACGAGACCTTTAGCAATCATCCCACCAAGTTGCGGAGACTGAAAAAAATTACGACGGGATCGGATATAAATAATAAGTAATAAATAAAGTCGGTAAATTATTTTTTTTTTTAAGTATCAAAATTTCTTCCCCTCCTGCTCATGTTTTTACAGAAGATCGGCGGCGAATATTGATTGGAGTTGATCGGAAATCGGAAATTCATGTATTACTGGAAAATCAAAGACTTTTACTCAAGGTCAATGTGGTTGGACCATTTAACGTGACTACTCCAAATATCTCCGCTGCCTTTAGAGTGACGAAAAACGTCGGGACGCACGTTGATTGCTTTCGAAGGGCTGATACAGTGGTGAAAAATTCATTTTTGTCAAGGTCGTCGTTTTTGCGACCTCCAGGTCATCAATAATTTTTCAAATGGGAACTTGTTTTTTTTTTTAAATTATTAAGACGTAGCTGATATTCAGACGAATCCAATGACCTATAATATGACCTTGACACGATTTGTCACCAAAATACGCGCGTAATAACGGGGAATCGTGATGGTATTGACAATAAGAATATCCGAATAGGATAAGTGATTTTTTGTGCAGAAAATTTAATTTTGTGCAAAAATGAATTTTTCACCACTATATTAGCCCTTTGAAATCAATTAAATCACCTTCTGACATTTTCTTCGTCACTCTAAAAGCAAAAGAGATATTTGCGAAACGTATATTAAATATATTTGCCTAAATATCCCTGCCTGTGAAAATCGTAGTTTGTAGACCCGTATTCCACCGACTGTTGTGAAGAACATCTAAGCAAGCTTTCTCTTGAATTAGGCCAGGCATTCTGAAAATTTTAAACCTTATCATTACTTTTATATTCTCATTTATATGGAGGATGCATTCAGATTTGTGCTGTAACTCTGTCATGAAACTTCTATGATGAAACTCTCAAGTTTCATCACAGAAAATTACATAAAAACATTTTGATGGAAATTGATGATTGGTTCAAACTTATATGCAAAGTTCCTTTGTTTACCCGGTGTACAAGTATGGAATACGGATTTCAACAAGCTGTTTCCAATTGGCTACGAGAGATTGGAGAGATTCGGAAGACCGGTAGATGGGTACCACATGAGTCGAACGACGGGCAAATAGAAAAGCCCGTCCTTTTTTCCATCGTATAGTTACAGGGGATGGAAAGTGGATTTATTTTGAGAATTCCAAACGCAAAAAATCATGGGTAGGCCCAGGCACGCCATCCACATGGACCGCAAGACCGAACCGCTTTAGCAGAAAAACGACGCTCTGTGTTTGGTTGGACCAGAGGGGCAGGATCTATTATGAGCTGTTGAAACCTGGGGAAACGGTTGTTGGTACTATACATTTTCAACAACAATTGACCGATTTGACCCATCCGCTACTTGAAAAAATACCAGAATACCGATAGAGGCAATACGAAGTAATTTTTCAGCTGGAAATAGACGTCCCATTTTTTCTTTCCGACAGTCTGATCCAACTATCGGAAGGCACTCGTGCGATACATTTGTTTGAACATGCAATACATATCGGATCCGACTTTCGGAACTCGGTTTCGACTATCGGATCGGATGTGTATTCCATGTTTAAACGAATGTATGGCACGAGTGCCTTCCGATAGTCGGATTGGATTGTCGGAAAGAAAAAATCGAACGTCCAGGTCACAAACTTGCTGAGCAGCGCTTTGGTTCGTACAAAGATGGGAAAAAATAGCTCGATGAATGCTTCGCAGCAAAATGGGAAGATTTTTACTGGTGTGGTACTGCCAAATTGTCCGAAAGATGGGGAAATGTATAACAAGCGATGAAGCATACATTGAATGAAGCACTTTTTATCATTCTTCCGTTTTTCAACGTGTTTTTTTAGCGAAAAAAATCCGCATTTCATACACGTACACCTGATATCTGGTACTATAATTATTTAGTACTATATCTCACCAATTGTTTCGTCCTGTTGAAAGGCCGCACCTTTCGCATGATAAACGCGAAGATTCTTCGAGTTCCCATACACAATTTACACAACGTGAGACCCATTCTTTCTGTTCTCGTTTTACTCTTTCGTTGTTTCCAAGCACGGTCTTACATACAGTTCTCACTCCGAGCTCACGGGTCAAGAAGACTAGAGATAAGAACTACGAACGCAGCGTTGAAGAAACGTCCATGGAAATCCAGATGAGAAGGGTGGCGCTGCTCTCCACCGAACCGAATTAAAATCAGGAACGAACTAGTGCCGTACAATATGCAGGAAGCATCCTTTGCTACTTCATATGGAACGGTAATTTGATCAAATTAATTGCGAAACCAGTTGGTGCAGGAAATTTCTATATATTAGATAGATAGAAGTCTATAGTCTTATATAGTCTTATAAGTCTTATATAGATAATATATTTATAGACCCAAGAACATTCATGAGAATTTTGAATCCAGACAAAACTTTTACAAATGACCAGACATCATGATACGCGGTAGATATAAAGAATAATAATGAAATACAGAAATTAAGTCAATGTTTTTTTTCGCTGAGGAAGCAGTAACAAACAAAATTCATTTATAGACATAAGAAAATTCATAAGAATTTTGAATCTGGACAAAACTTCTATAAATTATCACTCATTATGATACACTATACAGATAAAGAATAATAACGAAATACACAAATTAAGTCAATATGTTCTTTTTCCGTTGCAGAAGTAGTAGCAAACAAAATTTATTTCTAGATACACGAAAATTCATGGGAGTTTACGACTCTGACGAAATTCATAATAATTTTGAATCTAGACAAAACCTCTACAAATTATCACACGTTATGATACGCTGTACAGACAAAGAATAATAACTAAATGCAGAAATTAAGTCAATATGTTTTTTTTCGTTGCGGAAGCAGTAACAAACAAAATTTATTTCTACATACAAGAAAATTCATGAGAATTTTGAATCCAGATAAAGCTTTTACAAGTGATCACACATCCCCAGGCAGCATAAATGTCCAATTGACATCGATAAGTTGCCGTTCCCAGGTTACCTTTAAGACATGACCGTAAGTTAACTATTCGACATCTTTCAAATGACATCCCGTATAATGCTGCCGTAAAGTTATCTTTTTTATGGTATCTTTCGGCGATGAAAATGGATATCTCAAAGGCATCCTAAATTATTATCCAATTGATGACTTTTTTAGGATATCGGAAAGTTATCTATTTACTGTGATCTATTGTATCTATTTCAACGTTGTCCAAATGATACCATAAAAACGAATTACATAAGACGTCTTTTTCATGACATCTTTCAGTTATCGATAATATGATGTCTTTTAAGATATTCAGTATTGGCGGGAAATAGTAAAACGTCATCCAAATGTTGTCCTAAAGATGACATCCAATGGATCACTTTTATCATAGTGCGAATGTTGCGTGTCATATTTCATTTCACCGGCAAAAAATTTTCCGTAACAACAAGTAGTTGAAAAAATAAAGGTGTTGAAATATATATACGTTCCGTGCCTTTTAGCCTAATATTCTTTTCGCCTCTGTGAGTACATATATGTATTTAATGTACTGTCTTTTTATTCTAAAAGCGTACGTCTGCTTTTGAGGTTATCCAATGGATCGTTTGGAGCATGGCAACCACCAGAAGACGTGACCGTATCGGGAGAGAAGTCCAATAACGACTGCACCGTTTTTATAATATTAAATTATATTTCACTTATGATGAATTAATTCATGTTTTATTTATAATGACCTAGCCCACGTCGAAACCGACGTTACAATATCTTATCAATTTCTATAGTATAAAAATTAACTTATCCACAGTCTAGAATATTGAGCTATATTAAATATTCTAGACTATTAATAGGTTAATTTTTATAAAGTGGATATGATATTATATATATATATATATATATATATATATATATATATATATATATATATATATATATATATATATATATATATATCGCCAATAAATAGATATCTTTTTGATAGCACTCTTCGATGCCGTTTAGATGTCGTTTTGTCAACCTTATTCGGATGCCTATCGGACGACTTTCAGATGGCAGTGGGATCTTGGCATTTTCGTGCCTTTAAGAGGATATCTTTCGGATATATCGATTTGGTGACTTTACGCTAACATACCGACAACCAATAAGAGTTAATCTTTTGTTGACACATTGTTAACCATTAAAAGTTGCCGTATAGTTAACTATCGGACACGAATAAGTTATCTACCAAGCGGACATAAGTGATACGTTTTGTAATACAAAACGGCGCCTTTTTGGACAACCAAAAAGTTATCCGTATCCGTTTCGCATATCTTTCGAATGCCATATGGACAACATTTTGCTACCTGGGATATTCACATATTATATACGCTGTACAGATAAATAATAGTAACGAAATACAGTAATTGAGTCAATATGGTTTTTTTGTTGTGGAAGCGGTAACTAACAAAATGCATTTATAGACACAAGAAAAATTGATCAGAATTTTCGATCATGACTGAGGTTTTGCAAATTATCACACATCATATTCCCACTGATGATACGCTGTACAGATAAAAAATAATAACGAAATACCGAAATTTAGTTGATATGTTTTCTTTTCGTTGCGGAAGCAGTAACAATCAAAATTTATTTATAAACATCAGAAAATACATAACACTCGTTCGATAGTTTTCGCCGCAGATCACGATAACTATATTTTAGACCGAGATACAATTATTGTTTATTAAGCGCGAAATTCGTTAGCCCGCACGGTCCGTACACGCTTTATTCCAACATGGATGACAAGCGGGAATCATCGATGGCGCAGAGAGACTAGAGTAAAGGAGTGGACACTCCATAGGAGATAAGCAGCGAAAGACGGCCCCAAAATCCTGACTTATAAGTGACCGCAAGAGGCACTGCATTTGCGATTCCCCGATGTATAGTAATACTTGTAGCTAAAGGTTGTAGGCATGCGCATGTAGCCGACGGAAAGCGTAGCAAGAGAGTATATCTATATATAAGGGAAAACCGATTGCAACGCCACCTACAAACTCTTATTTTCCTTGATTTTGGAGCCGCATAGTTAGCACACAGGTGTCCACTCCTTTACTCTAGTCTCCCTGGATGGCGGATGGCGTCGGTTGCGTTCTTGTCGTTCAGTTCATTTCGGTTCGGTGATGAGCAGCGACGCACGCGGTGAAACCACCACCCACTAATAACTGGATTTCCGTGGATACGGTTTTACATACAGGTCTTGCAACTAAATCAAATATTGGCGGCGGGGGTGGTCGTCAGCTCCATAAACTTAGCCGCCGACTGTGGAAATATCGAATTTTTTTTTACGCCAATCGATTGTTAGTGTTTGTTAGACAAAACCCAGCGTTTGTTAGACTTTATTTATTGAATAAAACAAAAAACAAATTTATGCCAAAGTTAGCCGCAGAAAATGGGTTTCTAGTGATTTCGAACTTTTTTTCGTGACCAATCGATTGTTAGTCGTTTGTTAGTGATTGTTAGTCGGTTTAAATCGTTTGTTAGAGCCCAATTATTATTAAATTAATGAAAAACTTTTCGGCCCTAGAGCGCGCTGCGAGCGACGTGAAGATGTCAGCATCACCGCAACGAACACTTGAGGCTGTGGAAATGTAACTCGTCAATTTCAGCAAAACGTTGATTCTTATAATTCTATTCGGTTGTTAGACGAATGTTAGTGATTGTTAGTGAATTTTCATCGTTTGTTAGAATTCCATTTTTATTCAATCGCTGAAAAACTTTTCGGCGCTAGGACGCACTGCATGTCGAGGCGGTTGGCAGCATCGCCGCGACAGCTGCTTACGGGCTTGCACATGTAACTCGTAAATTTCCACAAAACGTTGATTCTAGTTATTCTATTACAATGTCAGACGCATGTTAGTAATTGTTAGAGAATTTTCATCGTTTGTTAGAGCTCCATTTTTATTTAATCGCCGAAAAACTTTTCGGCGCTAGAGCACGCTTCATGTCGCGGAGGTTGGCAGCATCGCCGCGACAGCGGCTAACGGGTTTGCGGCGCATTTCACTCGTCAATTTCCGCAAAACGTTGATTCTTATCATTCCATTAGATTGTTAGACGATCGCTAGTGATTGTTAGCTAATTTTCATCTTTTCTTAGAGCTCCATTTTTATTTTATCGCTGAAAAACTTTTCGGCCCTCGAGCGCGCTGCAGGTCGCTAAGGTTGGCAGCATCGCCGCGACAGCTGCTTACGGTTTTGCACATGTACCGCATCAATTACCGCACAACGTTGACTTTCATCATTCTATTAGATTGTTAGACGATCGCTAGGGATTGTTAGTTCATTTTCATCGTTTGTTAGAGCATCATTTTTATTTAATCGCTGAAACACTTTTCGGCTCTAGAGCGCGCTGCATGTCGCGAAGGTTGGCAGCATCGTCGCGACCGCTGTTCACGGCTTTGCGCATGTAACTCGTTAATTTGAGCAAAACGTTGGTTCTTATCATTCTAATAGATAGTTTGACAATCGCTAGTGATTGTTAGTTAATTTCTATCGTTTGTTAGAGCTCCATTTTTATTTAATCGCTGAAAAACTTTTCGGCGCTAGAGCGCGCTGCAGGTCACGAAGGTTGGCTGCATCGCCGCGACAGCGGCTTACGGGTTTGCACATGTAAGACATCAATTTCCACAAAACGTTGATTCTTGTCTTCTATTACATTATCAGACGAATGTTAGTGATTGTTAGAGAATTTTCATCGTTTGTTAGAGATCCATTTTTATTTAATCGCCGAAAAACTTTTCGGTGCTAGAGCACGCTTCATGTCGCGGAGGTTGGCAGCATCGCCGCGACAGCTGCTTACGGGTTTGCACGTGAACCGCGTCAATTTCCGCAAAACGTTGACTCTTATCATTCTCTTAGATTCAATCTAAGAACAATCACTAGCGATCGCTAGTGATTGTTAGTTAATTTTCATCGTTTGTTAGAGCATCATTTTTATTTAATCGCTGAAACACTTTTCGGCCCTAGTGCGCTCTGCATGTCGCGGAGGTTGGCAGCATCTTCGCGACAGCTGCTTACGGGTTTGCACATGTACGCCGTCAATTTCTGCAAAACGTTAACTCGTATCTTTCCATTAGATTGTTAGACTATCGCTAGTGATTGTTAGTTAAGTTTCATCGTTTGTTACAGCTCCATTTTTATTAAATCGCTGAAAAACTTTTCGGCGCTAGAGCGCGCTGCATGTCGCACAGGTTGGTAGCATCGTCGCAACAGCTGCTTACGGGTTTGCACATGTAACTCGTCAATTTCCGCAACACGTTGATTCTTGTCATTCCATTACATTGTTAGGCAATCGGTAGTGAATGTTAGTTAATTTTCATCGTTTGTTAGAGTTCCATTTTTGTTTAATCGCTGAAAAACTTTTCGGCCCTAGTGCGCGCTGCGTGTCGCGGAGGTTGGCAGCATCGCCGCGACAGTTGTCTACGGGTTTGCACATTTAACTCGTAAATTTCTGCAAAACATTGATTCCTATTATTTTATTCGATTGCTAGAAGAATGTTAATGATTGTTAGTTCATTTTCATCGTTTGTTAGAGTTTTATTTTTATTTGATCGCTTAAAAACTTTTCGGCCCCGGCGCGCGCTGTATGTCGCGGACGTTGGCAGCATCGCTGCGACAGCTGCTTACCGGTGTGCACATGGAACTCGCCAATTTCAGCAAAACATTGATTCTTATCATTTTATTCGATTGATATTAGAATGTTAGTGATTGTTAGTCACTTTTCATCGTTTGTTAGTTCTCAATTTCTATGTAATCAATAAAAAACTTTGGGGAAGTATTTTCTTTCATATTAATCATTGTTGTTTTCCTGGTGAATGCTGAAACTTTGTGCAGTGGGTGACTGAGAAGCAGGACGCTGTTTCGAAATCGGGAAATGCGTTGCGTGGAGTGCGACGATTTGCACTATGCCACGTGCTCAGGTAATTCAGTAGAGCATAGTCGATTGTTATGCCTACATTTCTTCTTTCATCAAGCATGATGTTGGAGTAGAGTCGCCCGCCTGACTCCTCCCACACATGCCCATTTCTTAGCAGCTTAGCGTGTCGAGTTATACACAACATTACGGTTATACACTGCATTAAGCTGCAGTATTTTTCTTTCTCTTTTCTCACTCGCAAATTTTTCCTCAACCGCGCCATAGTTTTATTTCCTACCTGATACATAAGTTTGCTTGTTATTTGTATCGTCTCATCTCATCGTGGCGCTGTACATAGCTCGGTAGCTTATAATGACGTCCATACCTTGCGAGATACTTCAGTCACGATGGAAAAGAAAATAGTTCTCTGCTACATATTCTTATCACAATATGCAGACAAATGTTGCTACTTAGACGGAAAACGTTGGCCGGTGGCTTGGCCGGGACCTGCCAAATAGTCGTTACGACTCCTATGGATTTGCTGATAATTGAGATGCGGGATACTGGACACGTGGTCGCCATGATAAAGTCTGTTACAGGACTTTAAAGTGTGACGACCGAAGAGTACTAAAAATCGAAATTTATTAAATTAAAATCTTTGTCGTGACATCAATTATGATGCTTCGTGAAAACGAATTATTCCCCGTTTGAGATTTTCTTGCCTCGTGTAGATAAAGTAAATTTTTATTTTTTTTCAGAGCTGGCCAAGCACTGCCTAAGGTGTCAGCCTGATTGCTGACGAACGACTTGTTGGAAAAAAAAGGACTTTTAGGACTTTGTCAGGGCACAGGTGCAACCGCCCTCAGAGACGTTACCTTTTCCGTCATATATTTCCTACTTTTCGCGAGATGAAACGGTATCGGACCTAAATGCAAGGATGGCTCTTGTAAGTTTGTATTGTTCACAATCGTGAGATTTCCATTTTTTGCACCATTTAATTCAATAATTGAATAACTCGAATGTGACTTTTTGCAGCTGTATTTTGGTGTTCGTTCCTAGTCGATTGTTGTGCCGGTTCGACCGCAGCTCTCATGATGAATCCTTCCAACCTCATCAAATCTCCACTCCAACCGAGAAACAAAGCGCCCGGAGAGCCGACGTACAACGGTGTGTTCGATTGCATCGGTTACGGGCTAGTTCGCGTTTCTCGCACCCAGGATCAAAGTCGTCGTTCTATTGATTCTACACGCGAAAAGATTGCTCATCGATCTCTCGAATTCCTTTCAGGAACACGTTGAAGAACGAGGGGCCTACCGCATTTTTCAAAGGCGGTGCCTGTCGTATGATCGTCATCGCGCCACTCTTTGGAATTGCTCAGACCGTCTATTATTTCGGAGTCGCCGAGTATCTGCTTGGTGTCAAGTAAAACGAATAATCGCAAGAAACGACATCTTGCATTTCCTTAGTAAGTCTCAACCGAAATAAGAAAATATTGACAATAATATCCGTAAATATCGCCATTACGAAAGAGTTTGAAACGTCAATTGAATGCGATTAGAAATTGTTTGCCCTGGCAAAAACAAAAAAATTGTGCTGCGAAACGGCGGACTGATAGATTACGTCGTCACAGGAGGATAAAAAAGAAAAGAAATGCGTGTACAAAGTATTTTAGTGTCGAACGCTATGAGTATACTTCCCATTTGTGGTTCCGATTATCGCGCAAGCGTTTTTTTTTGCACCTTTCTCCGTCGTTTGTCTCGTGTCATTTGACAATTTTTCATTGGTACTTACCGTTTCGATAAACCCTTGATTGGTTGGCACGGAAACATTATAAAGCGATCGAATAAACGTGCATGGTGCAAAAATGTAAAATCTACGCTACTGAAAATGCAAGGCAAAATAAAATAAGATGTTAGAAGTTAAAATTCCGGAGCCGACCATTTTATTTGATTTTATTGCATTGTTCCCTCTGAGCGTTCCATTCAGCGAACGATTGAACGATCCGCTCGTATGGTTCCAAAATGTATTTCGCATATCACAAGAGTGAAGCCTCTAGAAGATGCGACATGATTAACCACTCTTAGCCAATTTCAATTCACGAATTTTTTTCATGTTATCATGATAACATATGTTACTATGATGGCATGCGTTGATAAATTGTTAAGCAGAGACATTAAACAAACATACTGTATTATTAATAATCAGCAAGCGTGACTCGAAATTCCCAATGGAAACCACGTGAAGGTGGTGGTTATCTTCCATCAGGAGTGTGGAGGAACAAGGAATGGGCGGTGGGAAGGGCGAATCTATGGCATTTTGTGAAAATGTTAATGCAAAAAAATAGCGGGTTCCATTAACATTATCCTTTAATAAGAAATAAAAATCTCATTCGCAGAATTTGCATGAATGATAACTTTGGCCAAATAATACGAATAAAAAATAAAATACAAATCAAACAGCTTGTGTTTGTAAACAAAATGCCATTGACAAAACAAAAAATGAATGTATGCGAAACGAACAATTTGAGCTCTCAATCACTGCACTTCGTTGCATATCTTAGGAGAAAAGTGGTAATCTAGATTTGTCATGTAATTGTTGATAATTGCGAGCAAATGTCGCCCGAACTTCGACGTGCTCAGTTCACGAGAATTCCGCGCGCGGCGCTCGCCGCGTTGTCTGCAGACGACGCGCATCGAGGCCCGTGGCAGCGCCAATAACGTCTCTCCGCACCTTGGTGTAGACGCGCACCGATACGCACGCACACATGCGTTGCGGAGCGTGTCGAGGCCCTTGGTAGGCGAGACGCAATGTCTCCGCGCGGGTCGGCGACGAACGCGCGCGATGACATCCGCCGGTGGGGCGCAGAAGCTTGATTGAGTTCTGCCCTACCGGTCGGAAGCCGGGGCCGCATCGAAGTTTCGCGTCGGGTGTCATTCCGTCATAAGATTTATTTGTGTAGCTTCTTGTACTTACTGCTTTAGATGTCGGGAAAATGGTTCCATACAAATGATTTTTTCGAAATTCGTGAGAACAGCACTGAAGATAATTCTTCTGGATGAGCACTAGTCGCCACTAGATTAGTTCCAATTGTAATACCCGCTGCGCGGCCGGGGGGGGGGGGTCAATAACTATATGCATACGATTTTGAAGCTGTCACATTGTACTTATCTCAATTTATCTCAATTTTTTTCTTCCATCGTTCATTCGAGCATTTTTTATGCAATTTAATAAAAATATAAATGCAAAAAATTTGCGTAAGAAAACTTGAATCCACAAGCAATTTTTTTCAGTTAACTCGGCTGTGCAATTTTCTGCCCCTTTGCATCAAGCTTTACCCATTCTCGAGGAATATCGTTGTTATCGAACGGTTTTTCACACAACGACTGTCCGTTTTAGCTTAACAGTTTCCGGAGTAGGCACGTCCCACTTTTTCCACATCACTGTGCCTGTTGGTATGTGTAACATGGAGCACTTGGCTTCAGTTTTTCTACCGGATTGACAATTCCGTACGATGCACCACTTTACCACTTAAAAAGAATATGCTTTCAATTTATCGAGAACGTACTGTGTCCAAAACGCAGGAAAAGAACAGCTATCAGCAACTGAGTAACGGACGTTTTCAATGACTCACTCTGTTGTTCGCCGTATTGAGGCTATGTACATATGTCCGGGTTTGAAAAACCGCAATAACAACTAGTGGTAGCGCTAGGACCGAAATTTGCCACGCTAACTGACGCGCCTTATTGCGGCGGCCAGCATGAGTTTCCAGACCTGTATGTAAGACCGTGGCCAACACCTTGTGTCTAGGGGTTCTCGGGCAGGGTTTAGTGGCATAACCGTGGAGGCTAGAGTGGGAGGAGGCCGATCTGTGCATTTCGAAGTGGCTACAAAAATGTGGTTAAACGGGAATGGCGCCACTATCTTTAAGACCTCGAGAAGTAAGCTGAGTATCGATGTCGTGTCAGAGAGATGAAAGAGGATCGAATACGCATCCCAGCAAGTTCGGCGTCCATATTGAATTTAGATAGAAAGTCTGGTGTTTATCATTTTACATCTCTCTCGCACGCAGCCTACTTCTCAAGTATCATTCTGCCTCATGCACAACTCACTTCTCATTATTTACTTGTTCCGTCTCTGTCACACGCAGCGCACTTCTCGAGGTCTTAGCGATAGTGGCGCCATCCCCGTTTGACCACATTTTTGTAGCCACTTTCATCAAGGCTCTCCACAAGAGATCGAACCCCTCCCACTCTAGCCTCCCTGGGCATAGCCCTGGTGTTCGCGAGACGAAACGCTAAATCGTTTTCCTTGCTTCTCCTACCCTACCGAAGGACCTGAACAGCTTCAGATGATGGACAGCGGACGACATTACCGACTGACCGCAGTATAAAACATGCACGGTTCTAGAGGTTGTGTGTAGAGTACTGCGGGGATTGTCAGTTAGTCATGTTGTGTCCCGTTCAACAACGTGAAGTTATCCATGTTCAGTCAGTAAGGTAGGCATATATGTAATACCTATATGTATATATATTCATATATAGGCATATATGTAATCCTATATTGCCAGCGGCCTATGCTTCCCTATAAGTGGTGAGGACGGCGATGAAGTGAGACAGAGCGAGTTACTTTTGGTCGTGCTGCGCACGCGCGACTCTGGCGCGATGGCGTAGTCAAGGAATGACGCGTTTCCATATACTCCTATACAACTGTTGCGCACTCCCGCTTTTATTCGCACTTGCGCACTGCAAGCAAAAGTGACGAGCGACGAGCGAGAGAGCGATATTGTCTGCACCGTAATGTTCTCGTCACGTTTCGGTGAGCGCTGGCAATATAGAAGTATTACATATATGAAGGTAGGAACCAAGGGCGGATAAAATAATATATATCCAGAGACTTGCGTATCCTTCCGAGAAATGCTGGAACGATCGTAGCCGCGTCGCGTCGAGATCTGGAAGCCCCACAGTACTCCCCCTTAGCATTTATCGCAAGCGGTCGCAAGTCATGGAGTACAGTACGGGGATTATGTAACTCGGAAACGAGTTTTTGTTACCGTTAGCTAACGATGGCCGATTAGTGGCTCCCCTTTTTCTGTAATTCGGCATGAATTGGCTGTAGCTAGCTAACGATAACGAAGACTATCGCTATCGAATTACAGAATCCCCTAACAGATCTACATCCCGTCTTTCTAGAACCTACGCCATCACACAATTTGTAGGGCGTAAATTCTGACGTAGTACTGCGTGTAACTGTTATATTTATAATGTTGGGTGGAGGAGTCGAATGTGTTATGATGTTATACTGTTATTATGTTAAACACTTTTGTCCACGTTACAGTTCAAGAAAGTTTTTTTTATTATATCAATGGCGATAGCGGTCAGCATTAGCATCGATGCTGCTTCGTTTTAGTGTTACAAAAATTTTACCAAGATACAAAGGAGCACGAATGTTAAATCCTATATTATGAGAATGATTCACCCACGCACTCACACACTTATTTATTTATTAATATCTATAAAAATGATGAAACAATTGTTGCAGAAAATGCACTTGGATGTGGTGTCCACGTTGGGGGTCACAATTTTGATCTGAAACAAAAAACACAAAAAGATTATTGATCGGTATATAATTGGCTTTCGTGCTATGGAGGCTTTTTTTTTTTTTTTTTTTTGCAAAAATGGCGCCGGTTTGAACAAAAAGTATCGATTTTAGCATTTTTTGGCAGTTTTTTTACGAAAAAATAGGAAGATGTCAAAAAAAAAAAAGCTTCCATAGCACGATAAACAATGACGTTAAGAATATTGTGTAAAAAATTCAACTTGATAGCTTTAAAACTCTGCCCTCCAAGTTGGACACCGTTTTGAAAAATGCTGTTTCGAGAGAAACGCGTTCAAAGTTTCAAGTGAGGAAATTTTAGGTAAATCGTTTACTTACGGTCAATCAGCGATGCCAGGTCCATACAATATCCCTTCTGCTTCTTCGAAAAGATCGTGCTCAATGGATTGTTCAGTCCGACGAGCTGTCCTCGCCTCTTTGCTATCCAGGGACGCCCGGCGGTTTGCTTGGGTGATGCGCGCATTCTTGTACTTAGCGGCGAATCTGCGGCGCTCGGCCCTATCGTGCATCCCATCGTCTCCAAAATTTTTAAAATTGGGTCGTAACCTTCATTGAAGGTGCACACAGCACACTGCGTAGCGATTTTTACTATCTGCTTGCCGCAGAATACGTGCTTTGGGGCTAGTTGCCACACACAGTGATTGAAGCTCTCGTTATTGTTTTGAGTGTTCGCGCCCGTACATCGTTCTAAGAGATCCTCCGTTGTTAGATCATCGTAAATCGGCTTTAAAACTTGTTGTACGTCTTCGTCGAGTGCTGGTGGATGGGTGTACTCCTCTCCTGTGGCCTCGGCCTTGCGCCATTCGCACCACGAATCTTCTCCCGGAGGGCAATACTCATGCTGAGGATTTTCATCAGTTGAGCTTTTGTGATGAAATGTAGCCCATATGGCTTTCCTCATATTTTCCACGGAATTGGAATTTCGACGAACTGCCAAGCCATAATATTCGGAGAGATTTGTCAATAATTTTAACGTCAATTGCGCTCTTTTCGGTTCAACAGCAGTTTTTTTTGTTTGATTTTTTTTAGTTTTCGGAGTACTCGAACGAGATCCTTCTTTTTCGGTTCACTCTCCATTGCTTGTCTTCGATTTGCTTTTCGGCCTTTTTTAATCGAACTAACCTTTTTCTTGCTTCGTTTCCCCTTTTATATACTCGCTTTTTCACGTGCAAAACGCATTCCTTTTTTTTACCGTCAAATCGTCACCGTCCGGCTTGGCTTCTAATAACATCTTGAATGTTTTTGTATCGCCGTCTCCTATATAGAGACCGTATTTCGCGTTGTGCAATTCTTCTGATCTCTTGAATATTTCGATTATACCGTCGACTTCCATTTTTCCCGCGCTGCCTTCGTGATTGACGTTGCATTCGGATTCATGCGTCTCAAACCACGCCTCGTACTCGGGTGTTCCCTTTTGTGCTTTCCAGAATGCACAAGCCTTGCAGAAGCTTGATTTGACAGCAACATCCAAAACTTTGTTGGTATATTTTCCAATCACGGACACGATACCCATGCGCGACGTGAAACCCCGTTTCGACCACGATCCATCACCGGACACCGTCAGAATATCGCCCCGATTTTCTGCTTCCAAAGTTTTTTCCTTCTCTTCGGTACCTGCTTTTTTCACGACGGCCTCGTATATTGATTTCGCTGCAATCTGCAGGATTTTCACGATTCTATAATAGGTGTTATTATTGAAGTTTGCAGTTAAATCCATCAAGGCGATAAAATTTCTAATGCCATTTATGCCGATGCCGACCAATCGCATGACAAAGCAGAAACGACGATTGATTTCATAAGCATTTTTTATCAAAGGACAAGAATCTATCTCGGCCGGATCTGGACACGAACACTGAACACAAACTTTAAAGCCCAATCCGCGAATCGATTTTTTAAAAAACTTCACGTCGCTATTACACTTTTTGCACTTCAACAGTTCCTGAAGAGCGCCGAAAACCAAAAAGAACTCCAAAATCACATAGCTAAACGTTTGATCGATTCGGACTTCAAACTCTGGACTCTTTTTCAAGATTTTTGCTGCCGAAGTGCTCACAAACGTTAGATCCGTTTCGATATCGTGTCGATTTGTTCCCTTGAAACCCGCGGATCTTTTTCGTTCATTTCGCGGATGTCCGCTTCTCGAGCCTTTTCTATCCTGCCACGCACATTTCTCTTTCGTAGATCTATCCATTTTGAATGTCGAAACCGAACTGAAAGACGAACCGGACTCACGTTGGAAGGTACACGAGCAGGTAGGAACGAGACAATAGAAATATCGGTCGGACGGGCAGACGGCCGACGCGGCAGCTGTAGCGCTCCGTTGCCTTCTTCCAAGAAATGCTGTACAGTAACCGAAATAATCTGAATTTCGGCATGAAAATTTCAGGGAATATTCGGAAGAGTGTATACTATTCGATAAAGCAAAAAAAAATCGATTTTTTGAAAATTTCACACTGGAAAGCTCCCTTAACATTCTTATTAAAAATTGAGCATCTAGCTTTGCAGAATTCGTAGACGCAGACGATCGTCCTTTTATTTTACGTTAGGGCCTATGCATATGGCGTTTTTTCTACGCGCGGGCGACGCACATTGCATGTACGCGCGTTTCTCAGTCACAAAAACACATCGGAAAGCAGTGTATCGCGTCGTCTTCACGTAAAAAAAACGACGTGTGCATAGGCAACGAATTCAGACGTACATAGAAGAACAGTTATTATGGGTGGCGCGAAGACAAGTATTCGGCGACCCCAATTACCCCGAGGCGACGTGGCGAGCGAACAACTGCTTCGGAAGGGGTGGAGGAATGAGACACCTATCTCTCTCTTACACATTGCGGAGCGAAACACGCTTGAGCTAATGGCCTCTGCACACTGCACGCGATGAGCGATATCCAATGGGAGCTTCACTTTCCCATGGGGTTTCTGGAAGACCTGAGTTCCCATTGAATATCGCGCCCAGTTTGCGGAGGCTATAAGTCTTGGATCGAAACCGACGTGCTGGTTTTTTTTCCAGAAAGATGATTTATATGAATAGCTCAAAGGATTTTGGTGCAAACAGGTTATGAAGACAATTTATTTTATAAACGGTAGTGAGTTGGCATGTAACTCACGAAAATTGATGTGTAAACATGTGAGC
>CATODD010000176.1:0-28397 GCA_951751655.1 Ophion costatus | reverse complement strand
AACCCAAACAAACCCAAACAAACCCAAACAACCCAAACAAACCCAAACAAACCCAAACAAACCCAAACAAACCCAAACAAACCCAAACAAACCCAAACAAACCCAAACAAACCCAAACAAACCCAAACAAACCCAAACAAACCCAAACAAACCCAAACAAACCCAAACAAACCCAAACAAACAAACCCAAACAAACCCAAACAAACCCAAACAAACCCAAACAAACCCAAACCCCAAACAAACCCAAACAAACCCAAACAAACCCAAACAAACAAACCCAAACAAACCCAAACAAACCCAAACAAACCCAAACAAACCCAAACAAACCCAAACAAACCCAAACAAACCCAAACAAACCCAAACAAACCCAAACAAACCCAAACAAACCCAAACAAACCCAAACAAACCCAAACAAACCCAAACAAACCCAAACAAACCCAAACAAACCCAAACAAACCCAAACAAACCCAAACAAACCCAAACAAACCCAAACAAACCCAAACAAACCCAAACAAACCCAAACAACCCAAACAAACCCAAACAAACCCAAACAAACCCAAACAAACCCAAACAAACCCAAACAAACCCAAACAAACCCAAACAAACCCAAACAAACCCAAACAAACCCAAACAAACCCAAACAAACCCAAACAAACCCAAACAAACCCAAACAAACCCAAACAAACCCAAACAAACCCAAACAAACCCAAACAAACCCAAACAAACCCAAACAAACCCAAACAAACCCAAACAAACCCAAACAAACCCAAACAAACCCAAACAAACCCAAACAAACCCAAACAAACCCAAACAAACCCAAACAAACCCAAACAAACCCAAACAAACCCAAACAAACCCAAACAAACCCAAACAAACCCAAACAAACCCAAACAAACCCAAACAAACCCAAACAAACCCAAACAAACCCAAACAAACCCAAACAAACCCAAACAAACCCAAACAAACCCAAACAAACCCAAACAAACCCAAACAAACCCAAACAAACCCAAACAAACCCAAACAAACCCAAACAAACCCAAACAAACCCAAACAAACCCAAACAAACCCAAACAAACCCAAACAAACCCAAACAAACCCAAACAAACCCAAACAAACCCAAACAAACCCAAACAAACCCAAACAAACCCAAACAAACCCAAACAAACCCAAACAAACCCAAACAAACCCAAACAAACCCAAACAAACCCAAACAAACCCAAACAAACCCAAACAAACCCAAACAAACCCAAACAAACCCAAACAAACCCAAACAAACCCAAACAAACCCAAACAAACCCAAACAAACCCAAACAAACCCAAACAAACCCAAACAAACCCAAACAAACCCAAACAAACCCAAACAAACCCAAACAAACCCAAACAAACCCAAACAAACCCAAACAAACCCAAACAAACCCAAACAAACCCAAACAAACCCAAACAAACCCAAACAAACCCAAACAAACCCAAACAAACCCAAACAAACCCAAACAAACCCAAACAAACCCAAACAAACCCAAACAAACCCAAACAAACCCAAACAAACCCAAACAAACCCAAACAAACCCAAACAAACCCAAACAAACCCAAACAAACCCAAACAAACCCAAACAAACCCAAACAAACCCAAACCCAAACAAACCCAAACAAACCCAAACAAACCCAAACAAACCCAAACAAACCCAAACAAACCCAAACAAACCCAAACAAACCCAAACAAACCCAAACAAACCCAAACAAACCCAAACAAACCCAAACAAACCCAAACAAACCCAAACAAACCCAAACAAACCCAAACAAACCCAAACAAACCCAAACAAACCCAAACAAACCCAAACAAACCCAAACAAACCCAAACAAACCCAAACAAACCCAAACAAACCCAAACAAACCCAAACAAACCCAAACAAACCCAAACAAACCCAAACAAACCCAAACAAACCCAAACAAACCCAAACAAACCCAAACAAACCCAAACAAACCCAAACAAACCCAAACAAACCCAAACAAACCCAAACAAACCCAAACAAACCCAAACAAACCCAAACAAACCCAAACAAACCCAAACAAACCCAAACAAACCCAAACAAACCCAAACAAACCCAAACAAACCCAAACAAACCCAAACAAACCCAAACAAACCCAAACAAACCCAAACAAACCCAAACAAACCCAAACAAACCCAAACAAACCCAAACAAACAAACCCAAACAAACCCAAACAAACCCAAACAAACCCAAACAAACCCAAACAAACCCAAACAAACCCAAACAAACCCAAACAAACCCAAACAAACCCAAACAAACCCAAACAAACCCAAACAAACCCAAACAAACCCAAACAAACAAACCCAAACAAACCCAAACAAACCCAAACAAACCCAAACAAACCCAAACAAACCCAAACAAACCCAAACAAACCCAAACAAACCCAAACAAACCCAAACAAACCCAAACAAACCCAAACAAACCCAAACAAACCCAAACAAACCCAAACAAACCCAAACAAACCCAAACAAACCCAAACAAACCCAAACAAACAAACCCAAACAAACCCAAACAAACCCAAACAAACCCAAACAAACCCAAACAAACCCAAACAAACCCAAACAAACCCAAACAAACCCAAACAAACCCAAACAAACCCAAACAAACCCAAACAAACCCAAACAAACCCAAACAAACCCAAACAAACCCAAACAAACCCAAACAAACCCAAACAAACCTGGTTTGGGTCATTTTGAGCGACCTGGGTTTGTTTGGGTCATTTTGAGCGCATTTTTGTTTGGGTTTGTTTGGGTCATTATGAGCGGATCTGGGTTTGTTTGGGTTTGTTTGGGTCATTATGAGCGGATCGGGCCGTTGTTTGGGTCATTTTGAGCGGGCCTGGGTTTGTTTGGGTTTGTTTGGGTCATTTCTCGCGAACCGGGGCTTGCTTGGGTTTGTTTGGGTCATTTCTCGCGAACCCGGGGCTTGTTTGGGTTTGTTTGGGTCATTTCTCGCGAACCGGGGCTTGTTTGGGTTTGTTTGGGTCATTTCTCGCGAACCGGGGCTTGTTTGTTTGGGTTTGTTTGGGTCATTTCTCGCGACCCGGGGCTTGTTTGGGTTTGTTTGGGTCATTTCTCGCGACCCGGGGCTTGTTTGGGTTTGTTTGGGTCATTTCTCGCGACCCGGGGTTGTTTGTTTGGGTTTGTTTGGGTCATTTCTCGCGACCCGGGGGTTGTTTGGGTTTGTTTGGCTCATTTCTTTCGCCCAAACCAGGGTTAGTTTGGGTTTGTTTGGCTCATTTCTTTCGCGCAAACCAGGGTTAGTTCGGGTTTGTTTGGGTCATTTCTTTCGCGCAAACCAGGGTTAGTTCGGGTTTGTTTGGGTCATTTCTTTCACGCAAACCAGGGTTAGTTCGGGTTTGTTTGGGTCATTTCTTTCGCGCAAACCGGGGTTAGTTCGGGTTTGTTTTGGTCATTTCTTTTCGCGCAAACCAGGGTTTGTTCGGGTTTGTTTGGGTCATTTCTTTTCGCGGGGACAGGAGGTTGTTTGGGTCATTTCTTTTCGCGCGAACCCGGGTCGACGACGACGAGGACGAGGACTACCACGACGACGACTACCACGACGACTACCACGACGACGACTACCACGACGACGACTACCACGACGACGACGACGACGACGAGGACGAGGACTACCACGACGACGACGACTACCACGACGACGACGACTACCACGACGACGACTACCACGACGACGACTACCACGACGACGACTACCACGACGACTACCACGACGACGACTACCACGACGACTACCACGACGACGACGACGACGAGGACGACGACGACGAGGACGGGGACTACCACGACGACGACGACGACTACCACGACGACGACGACTACCACGACGACGACGACTACCACGACGACTACCACGACGACGACTACCACGACGACTACCACGACGACGACGACTACCACGACGACGACTACCACGACGACGACTACCACGACGACGACTACCACGACGACGACGACGACGAGGACGACGACGACGAGGACGAGGACTACCACGACGACGACGACGACTACCACGACGACGACGACTACCACGACGACGACTACCACGACGACGACTACCACGACGACTACCACGATGACGACTACCACGACGACGACGACTACCACGACGACGACTACCACGACGACGACTACCACGACGACGACTACCACGACGACTACCACGACGACGACTACCACGACGACGACGACGACGACGAGGACGAGGACTACCACGACGACGACGACGACTACCACGACGACGACGACTACCACGACGACGACTACCACGACAACGACTACCACGACGACTACCACGACGACGACTACCACGACGACGACGACGACGACGACGACGACGACGACGACGACGAGGACAACGACGACGAGGACAACGACGAGGACAACGACGACGACGACGACTACCACGACGACGACTACCACGACGACGACTACCACGACGACGACTACCACGACGACGACTACCACGACGACGACTACCACGACGACGACGACGACTACGACGACGACGAGGACAACGACGACGAGGACAACGACGACGACTGCCACGACGACGACTACCACGACGACGACTACCACGACGACTACCACGACGACGACTACCACGACGACGACGACGACGAGGACGAGGACTACCACGACGACGACTACCACGACGACTACCACGACGACGACTACCACGACGACTACCACGACGACGACGACGACGAGGACGACGACGACGAGGACGGGGACTACCACGACGACGACGACGACTACCACGACGACGACGACTACCACGACGACGACGACTACCACGACGACTACCACGACGACGACTACCACGACGACTACCACGACGACGACGACTACCACGACGACGACTACCACGACGACGACTACCACGACGACGACTACCACGACGACGACGACGACGAGGACGACGACGACGAGGACGAGGACTACCACGACGACGACGACGACTACCACGACGACGACGACTACCACGACGACGACGACTACCACGACGACTACCACGACGACGACTACCACGACGACTACCACGACGACGACGACTACCACGACGACGACTACCACGACGACGACTACCACGACGACGACTACCACGACGACGACGACGACGAGGACGACGACGACGACTACCACGACGACGACTACCACGACGACGACTACCACGACGACGACTACCACGACGACGACTACCACGACGACGACGACGACTACCACGACGACGACGTCTACCACGACGACGACAACTACCACGACGACGACGAGGACAACGACGACGACGACGAGGACAACGACGACGACGACGAGGACTACCACGACGACGACGACGACTACCACGACGAGGACGACGACTACCACGACGACAACGACTACCACGACGACGACTACCACGACGACGACGACCACGACGACTACCACGACGACGACGACGACGAGGACGAGGACTACCACGACGACGACAACGACTACCACGACGACGACTACCACGACGACTACCACGACGACGACTACCACGACGACGACTACCACGACGACGACTACCACGACGACGACTACCACGACGACGACTACCACGACGACGACTACCACGACGACGACGACGACGAGGACGAGGACTACCACGACGACGACGACGACGACTACCACGACGACGACGACTACCACGACGACTACCACGACGACGACTACCACGACGACTACCACGACGACGACGACTACCACGACGACGACGACTACCACGACGACGACTACCACGACGACGACTACCACGACGACGACTACCACGACGACTACCACGACGACGACTACCACGACGACGACTACCACGACGACTACCACGACGACGACTACCACGACGACGACGACGACTACCACGACGACTACCACGACGACGACTACCACGACGACTACCACGATGACGACTACCACGACGACGACGACTACCACGACGACGACTACCACGACGACGACTACCACGACGACTACCACGACGACGACTACCACGACGACGACGACGACGAGGACGAGGACTACCACGACGACGACTACCACGACGACTACCACGACGACGACTACCACGACGACTACCACGACGACGACGACGACGAGGACGACGACGACGAGGACGGGGACTACCACGACGACGACGACGACTACCACGACGACGACGACTACCACGACGACGACGACTACCACGACGACTACCACGACGACGACTACCACGACGACTACCACGACGACGACGACTACCACGACGACGACTACCACGACGACGACTACCACGACGACGACTACCACGACGACGACGACGACGAGGACGACGACGACGAGGACGAGGACTACCACGACGACGACGACGACTACCACGACGACGACGACTACCACGACGACGACTACCACGACGACGACTACCACGACGACTACCACGATGACGACTACCACGACGACGACGACTACCACGACGACGACTACCACGACGACGACTACCACGACGACTACCACGACGACGACTACCACGACGACGACGACGACGAGGACGAGGACTACCACGACGACGACTACCACGACGACTACCACGACGACGACTACCACGACGACTACCACGACGACGACGACGACGAGGACGACGACGACGAGGACGGGGCCTACCACGACGACGACGACGACTACCACGACGACGACGACTACCACAACGACGACGACTACCACGACGACGACTACCACGACGACGACTACCACGACGACTACCACGACGACGACTACCACGACGACGACTACCACGACGACGACGACGACGACGAGGACGACGACGACGAGGACGAGGACTACCACGATGACGACTACCACGACGACGACTACCACGACGACGACTACCACGACGACTACCACGACGACGACTACCACGACGACGACGACGACGAGGACGAGGACTACCACGACGACGACGACGACTACCACGACGACGACGACTACCACGACGACGACTACCACGACAACGACTACCACGACGACTACCACGACGACGACGACGACTACCACGACGACGACGACTACCACGACGACGACTACCACGACGACGACTACCACGACGACTACCACGACGACGACTACCACGACGACAACGACGACGAGGACGACGACGACGAGGACGAGGACTACCACGACGACGACGACGACTACCACGACGACGACGACGACGACGACGACGACGACGACGAGGACGACGACGACGAGGACGAGAACTACCACGATGACGACTACCACGACGACGACTACCACGACGACGACTACCACGACGACTACCACGACGACGACTACCACGACGACGACGACGACGAGGACGAGGACTACCACGACGACGACGACGACTACCACGACGACGACGACTACCACGACGACGACTACCACGACAACGACTACCACGACGACTACCACGACGACGACGACGACTACCACGACGACGACGACGACTACCACGACGACGACTACCACGACGACGACTACGACGACGACTACCACGACGACGACTACCACGACGACGACTACCACGACGACGACTACCACGACGACGACTACCACGACGACGACCACGACGAGGACGACGACGACGAGGACGAGGACTACCACAACGACGACGACGACTACCACGACGACGACGACTACCACGACGACGACGACTACCACGACGACGACTACCACGACGACGACTACCACAACGACGACGAGGACAACGACGACGACGACGAGGACAACGACGACGACGACGAGGACTACCACGACGACGACGACGACTACCACGACGACGACGACGACTACCACGACGACAACGACTACCACGACGACGACGACTACCACGACGACGACTACCACGACGACGACTACCACGACGACGACTACCACGACGACTACCACGACGACGACTACCACGACGACAACGACGACGAGGACGACGACGACGAGGACGAGGACTACCACGACGACGACGACGACTACCACGACGACGACGACGACGACGAGGACGACGACGACATGGACGAGGACTACCACGATGACGACTACCACGACGACGACTACCACGACGACGACTACCACGACGACTACCACGACGACGACTACCACGACGACGACGACGACGAGGACGAGGACTACCACGACGACGACGACGACTACCACGACGACGACGACTACCACGACGACGACTACCACGACAACGACTACCACGACGACTACCACGACGACGACGACGACTACCACGACGACGACGACTACCACGACGACGACGACTACCACGACGACGACTACCACGACGACGACTACCACGACGACGACTACCACGACGACGACGACGACGAGGACGAGGACTACCACGACGACGACGACGACTACCACGACGACGACGACTACCACGACGACGACTACCACGACGACTACCACGACGACGACTACCACGACGACGACTACCACGACGACAACGACGACGAGGACGATGAGGACGACGACTACGAGGACAACGACGACGAGGACAACGACGACGCGGACAACGACGACGACGACGACGACGACGACGACGACGACGAGGACAACAACGTCGACGACGAGGACAACGACGACGACGACGACGACTACCACGACGACGACGACGACTACCACGACGACGACTACCACGACGACGACTACGACGACGACTACCACGACGACGACTACCACGACGACGACTACCACGACGACGACTACCACGACGACGACGACGACGAGGACGACGACGACGAGGACGAGGACTACCACAACGACGACGACGACTACCACGACGACGACTACCACGACGACTACCACGACGACGACTACCACGACGACGACTACCACAACGACGACGAGGACAACGACGACGACGACGAGGACAACGACGACGACGACGAGGACTACCACGACGACGACGACGACTACCACGACGACGACGACGACTACCACGACGACGACGACTACCACGACGACGACGACTACCACGACGACGACTACCACGACGACGACTACGACGACGACGACTACCACGACGACTACCACGACGACGACTACCACGACGACGACTACCACGACGACGACTACCACGACAACGACGACGACTACGACGACGACGAGGACAACGACGACGAGGACAACGACGACGAGGACGACGACGACGACGAGGACAACGACGAGGACAACGACGACGACGACGACGACTACCACGACGACGACTATCACGACGACGACTACCACGACGACGACTACCACGACGACGACTACCACGACGACGACGACGACGACGACGACGACGACGACGACGAGGACAACGACGACGAGGACAACGACGAGGACAACGACGACGACGACGACTACCACGACGACGACTACCACGACGACGACTACCACGACGACGACTACCACGACGACGACTACCACGACGACGACTACCACGACGACGACGACGACTACGACGACGACGAGGACAACGACGACGAGGACAACGACGACGACTGCCACGACGACGACTACCACGACGACGACTACCACGACGACTACCACGACGACGACTACCACGACGACGACGACGACGAGGACGAGGACTACCACGACGACGACTACCACGACGACTACCACGACGACGACTACCACGACGACTACCACGACGACGACGACGACGAGGACGACGACGACGAGGACGGGGACTACCACGACGACGACGACGACTACCACGACGACGACGACTACCACGACGACGACGACTACCACGACGACTACCACGACGACGACTACCACGACGACTACCACGACGACGACGACTACCACGACGACGACTACCACGACGACGACTACCACGACGACGACTACCACGACGACGACTACCACGACGACGACGACGACGAGGACGACGACGACGAGGACGAGGACTACCACGACGACGACGACGACTACCACGACGACGACGACTACCACGACGACGACGACTACCACGACGACTACCACGACGACGACTACCACGACGACTACCACGACGACGACGACTACCACGACGACGACTACCACGACGACGACTACCACGACGACGACTACCACGACGACGACGACGACGAGGACGACGACGACGACTACCACGACGACGACTACCACGACGACGACTACCACGACGACGACTACCACGACGACGACTACCACGACGACGACTACCACGACGACGACTACCACGACGACGACTACCACGACGACGACGACGACTACCACGACGACGACGTCTACCACGACGACGACAACTACCACGACGACGACGAGGACAACGACGACGACGACGAGGACAACGACGACGACGACGAGGACTACCACGACGACGACGACGACTACCACGACGAGGACGACGACTACCACGACGACAACGACTACCACGACGACGACTACCACGACGACGACTACCACGACGACTACCACGACGACGACGACGACGAGGACGAGGACTACCACGACGACGACAACGACTACCACGACGACGACTACCACGACGACTACCACGACGACGACTACCACGACGACGACTACCACGACGACGACTACCACGACGACGACTACCACGACGACGACTACCACGACGACGACTACCACGACGACGACGACGACGAGGACGAGGACTACCACGACGACGACGACGACGACTACCACGACGACGACGACTACCACGACGACTACCACGACGACGACTACCACGACGACTACCACGACGACGACGACTACCACGACGACGACGACTACCACGACGACGACTACCACGACGACGACTACCACGACGACGACTACCACGACGACTACCACGACGACGACTACCACGACGACGACTACCACGACGACTACCACGACGACGACTACCACGACGACGACGACGACTACCACGACGACTACCACGACGACGACTACCACGACGACTACCACGATGACGACTACCACGACGACGACGACTACCACGACGACGACTACCACGACGACGACTACCACGACGACTACCACGACGACGACTACCACGACGACGACGACGACGAGGACGAGGACTACCACGACGACGACTACCACGACGACTACCACGACGACGACTACCACGACGACTACCACGACGACGACGACGACGAGGACGACGACGACGAGGACGGGGACTACCACGACGACGACGACGACTACCACGACGACGACGACTACCACGACGACTACCACGACGACGACTACCACGACGACTACCACGACGACGACGACTACCACGACGACGACTACCACGACGACGACTACCACGACGACGAGGACTACCACGACGACGACGACGACTACCACGACGACGACGACTACCACGACGACGACTACCACGACGACGACTACCACGACGACTACCACGACGACGACTACCACGACGACGACGACGACGAGGACGAGGACTACCACGACGACGACTACCACGACGACTACCACGACGACGACTACCACGACGACTACCACGACGACGACGACGACGAGGACGACGACGACGAGGACGGGGCCTACCACGACGACGACGACGACTACCACGACGACGACGACTACCACAACGACGACGACTACCACGACGACGACTACCACGACGACGACTACCACGACGACTACCACGACGACGACTACCACGACGACGACTACCACGACGACGACGACGACGACGAGGACGACGACGACGAGGACGAGGACTACCACGATGACGACTACCACGACGACGACTACCACGACGACGACTACCACGACGACTACCACGACGACGACTACCACGACGACGACGACGACGAGGACGAGGACTACCACGACGACGACGACGACTACCACGACGACGACGACTACCACGACGACGACTACCACGACAACGACTACCACGACGACTACCACGACGACGACGACGACTACCACGACGACGACGACTACCACGACGACGACGACTACCACGACGACGACTACCACGACGACGACTACCACGACGACTACCACGACGACGACTACCACGACGACAACGACGACGAGGACGACGACGACGAGGACGAGGACTACCACGACGACGACGACGACTACCACGACGACGACGACGACGACGAGGACGACGACGACGAGGACGAGGACTACCACGATGACGACTACCACGACGACGACTACCACGACGACGACTACCACGACGACTACCACGACGACGACTACCACGACGACGACGACGACGAGGACGAGGACTACCACGACGACGACGACGACTACCACGACGACGACGACTACCACGACGACGACTACCACGACAACGACTACCACGACGACTACCACGACGACGACGACGACTACCACGACGACGACGACTACCACGACGACGACGACTACCACGACGACGACTACCACGACGACGACTACCACGACGACGACTACCACGACGACGACGACGACGAGGACGACGACGACGAGGACGAGGACTACCACGACGACGACGACGACTACCACGACGACGACGACTACCACGACGACGACTACCACGACGACTACCACGACGACGACTACCACGACGACGACTACCACGACGACGACTACCACGACGACAACGACGACGAGGACGATGAGGACGACGACTACGAGGACAACGACGACGAGGACAACGACGACGCGGACAACGACGACGACGACGACGACGACGACGACGACGACGACGAGGACAACAACGTCGACGACGAGGACAACGACGACGACGACGACGACTACCACGACGACGACGACGACTACCACGACGACGACTACCACGACGACGACTACGACGACGACTACCACGACGACGACTACCACGACGACGACTACCACGACGACGACTACCACGACGACGACGACGACGAGGACGACGACGACGAGGACGAGGACTACCACAACGACGACGACGACTACCACGACGACGACGACTACCACGACGACGACGACTACCACGACGACGACGACTACCACGACGACGACTACCACGACGACTACCACGACGACGACTACCACGACGACGACTACCACAACGACGACGAGGACAACGACGACGACGACGAGGACAACGACGACGACGACGAGGACTACCACGACGACGACGACGACTACCACGACGACGACGACGACTACCACGACGACGACGACTACCACGACGACGACGACTACCACGACGACGACGACTACCACGACGACGACTACCACGACGACGACTACCACGACGACTACCACGACGACGACTACCACGACGACGACTACCACGACGACGACTACCACGACAACGACGACGACTACGACGACGACGAGGACAACGACGACGAGGACAACGACGACGAGGACGACGACGACGACGAGGACAACGACGAGGACAACGACGACGACGACGACGACTACCACGACGACGACTATCACGACGACGACTACCACGACGACGACTACCACGACGACGACTACCACGACGACGACGACGACGACGACGACGACGACGACGAGGACAACGACGACGAGGACAACGACGAGGACAACGACGACGACGACGACTACCACGACGACGACTACCACGACGACGACTACCACGACGACGACTACCACGACGACGACTACCACGACGACGACTACCACGACGACGACTACCACGACGACGACTACCACGACGACGACGACGACTACGACGACGACGAGGACAACGACGACGAGGACAACGACGACGACTGCCACGACGACGACTACCACGACGACGACTACCACGACGACTACCACGACGACGACTACCACGACGACGACGACGACGAGGACGAGGACTACCACGACGACGACTACCACGACGACTACCACGACGACGACTACCACGACGACTACCACGACGACGACGACGACGAGGACGACGACGACGAGGACGGGGACTACCACGACGACGACGACGACTACCACGACGACGACGACTACCACGACGACGACGACTACCACGACGACTACCACGACGACGACTACCACGACGACTACCACGACGACGACGACTACCACGACGACGACTACCACGACGACGACTACCACGACGACGACTACCACGACGACGACGACGACGAGGACGACGACGACGAGGACGAGGACTACCACGACGACGACGACGACTACCACGACGACGACGACTACCACGACGACGACGACTACCACGACGACTACCACGACGACGACTACCACGACGACTACCACGACGACGACGACTACCACGACGACGACTACCACGACGACGACTACCACGACGACGACTACCACGACGACGACGACGACGAGGACGACGACGACGACTACCACGACGACGACTACCACGACGACGACTACCACGACGACGACGACGACTACCACGACGACGACGTCTACCACGACGACGACAACTACCACGACGACGACGAGGACAACGACGACGACGACGAGGACAACGACGACGACGACGAGGACTACCACGACGACGACGACGACTACCACGACGAGGACGACGACTACCACGACGACAACGACTACCACGACGACGACTACCACGACGACGACTACCACGACGACTACCACGACGACGACGACGACGAGGACGAGGACTACCACGACGACGACAACGACTACCACGACGACGACTACCACGACGACTACCACGACGACGACTACCACGACGACAACTACCACGACGACGACTACCACGACGACGACTACCACGACGACGACTACCACGACGACGACGACGACGAGGACGAGGACTACCACGACGACGACGACGACGACTACCACGACGACGACGACTACCACGACGACTACCACGACGACGACTACCACGACGACTACCACGACGACGACGACTACCACGACGACGACGACTACCACGACGACGACTACCACGACGACGACTACCACGACGACGACTACCACGACGACTACCACGACGACGACTACCACGACGACGACTACCACGACGACTACCACGACGACGACTACCACGACGACGACGACGACTACCACGACGACTACCACGACGACGACTACCACGACGACTACCACGATGACGACTACCACGACGACGACGACTACCACGACGACGACTACCACGACGACGACTACCACGACGACGACTACCACGACGACGACTACCACGACGACGACGACGACGAGGACGAGGACTACCACGACGACGACTACCACGACGACTACCACGACGACGACTACCACGACGACTACCACGACGACGACGACGACGAGGACGACGACGACGAGGACGGGGACTACCACGACGACGACGACGACTACCACGACGACGACGACTACCACGACGACGACGACTACCACGACGACTACCACGACGACGACTACCACGACGACTACCACGACGACGACGACTACCACGACGACGACTACCACGACGACGACTACCACGACGACGACTACCACGACGACGACGACGACGAGGACGACGACGACGAGGACGAGGACTACCACGACGACGACGACGATTACCACGACGACGACGACTGCCACGACGACGACTACCACGACGACGACTACCACGACGACTACCACGATGACGACTACCACGACGACGACGACTACCACGACGACGACTACCACGACGACGACTACCACGACGACGACTACCACGACGACTACCACGACGACGACTACCACGACGACGACGACGACGAGGACGAGGACTACCACGACGACGACTACCACGACGACTACCACGACGACGACTACCACGACGACGACGACGACGAGGACGACGACGACGAGGACGGGGCCTACCACGACGACGACGACGACTACCACGACGACGACGACTACCACGACGACGACGACTACCACGACGACGACTACCACGACGACGACTACCACGACGACTACCACGACGACGACTACCACGACGACGACTACCACGACGACGACGACGACGACGAGGACGACGACGACGAGGACGAGGACTACCACGATGACGACTACCACGACGACGACTACCACGACGACGACTACCACGACGACTACCACGACGACGACTACCACGACGACGACGACGACGAGGACGAGGACTACCACGACGACGACGACGACTACCACGACAACGACTACCACGACGACTCCCACGACGACGACGACGACTACCACGACGACGACGACTACCACGACGACGACGACTACCACGACGACGACTACCACGACGACGACTACCACGACGACTACCACGACGACAACGACGACGAGGACGACGACGACGAGGACGAGGACTACCACGACGACGACGACGACTACCACGACGACGACGACTACCACGACGACGACTACCACGACGACGACGACTACCACGACGACGACTACCACGACGACGACGACGACGCGGACGACGAGGACGACGACGACGAGGACAACGACGACGAGGACAACGACGACGAGAACGACGACGACGAGGACGAGGACGACGACAACGACGACGACGACTACCACGACGACGACGACTACCACGACGACGACTACCACGACGACGACTACCACGACGACGACTACCACGACGACGACGACGACGAGGACGACGACGACGAGGACGAGGACTACCACGACGACGACGACGACTACCACGACGACGACGACTACCACGACGACGACTACCACGACGACTACCACGACGACGACTACCACGACGACAACGACGACGAGGACGATGAGGACGACGACTACGAGGACAACGACGACGAGGACAACGACGACGCGGACAACGACGACGACGACGACGACGACGACGACGACGACGACGACGACGACGACGACGACGACGACGACGAGGACAACAACGTCGACGACGAGGACAACGACGACGACGACGACGACTACCACGACGACGACGACGACTACCACGACGACGACTACCACGACGACGACTACGACGACGACTACCACGACGACGACTACCACGACGACGACTACCACGACGACGACTACCACGACGACGACGACGACGAGGACGACGACGACGAGGACGAGGACTACCACAACGACGACGACGACTACCACGACGACGACGACTACCACGACGACGACGACTACCACGACGACGACTACCACGACGACTACCACGACGACGACTACCACGACGACGACTACCACAACGACGACGAGGACAACGACGACGACGACGAGGACAACGACGACGACGACGAGGACAACGACGACGACGACGAGGACTACCACGACGACGACGACGACTACCACGACGACGACGACGACTACCACGACGACGACGACGACTACCACGACGACGACGACGACTACCACGACGACGACGACTACCACGACGACGACGACTACCACGACGACGACTACCACGACGACGACTACCACGACGACTACCACGACGACGACTACCACGACGACGACTACCACGACGACGACTACCACGACAACGACGACGACTACGACGACGACGAGGACAACGACGACGAGGACAACGACGACGAGGACGACGACGACGACGAGGACAACGACGAGGACAACGACGACGACGACGACGACTACCACGACGACGACTATCACGACGACGACTACCACGACGACGACTACCACGACGACGACTACCACGACGACGACGACGACGACGACGACGACGACGACGACGAGGACAACGACGACGAGGACAACGACGAGGACAACGACGACGACGACGACTACCACGACGACGACTACCACGACGACGACTACCACGACGACGACTACCACGACGACGACTACCACGACGACGACTACCACGACGACGACTACCACGACGACGACTACCACGACGACGACTACCACGACGACGACTACCACGACGACGACGACGACTACGACGACGACGAGGACAACGACGACGACTGCCACGACGACGACGACGACTACCACGACGACGACGACTACCACGACGACGACTACCACGACGACGACTACCACGACGACTACCACGACGACGACTACCACGACGACGACGACGACGAGGACGACGACGACGAGGACGAGGACTCCCACGACGACGACGACGACTACCACGACGACGACGACTACCACGACGACGACTACCACGACGACGACGACGACGAGGACGACGAGGACAACGACGACGAGGACAACGACGACGAGGACAACGACGACGAGGACGAGGACGACGACAACGACGACGACGAGGACAACGACGACAACCGTTTTGGTTTGTTTGGGTCATTTCTTTTTGGTCGAACCGGGGTTTGTTTGGGTCATTTTCTTTCGTGCTAAGCGGGGTCTGTTTAGGTTTGTTTGGGTCACGGGTCTCTCACGACCCGGGGCTTGTTTGGGTTTCTTTGGGTTACGATTCTCGCGCGGACCGGGATTTGTTTGGGGTTGTTTGGGTCATTTCTTTCCGCGTGGGTTTGTTTGCGACATTTCTTTTCGCGTGGGCTGTTTTGGTTTGTTTGGGTCCACCTACCGTGCTCAACAGCAAACACACCGTTGGTACAGCGTACCGCAAATGTCGAGTACGCCGTCCTGTGCAGTTCGGTGCAGAGATCTACGTTACCGACTGTCGCGACGATCTACAGTCGGTACACAAAATACCGCGTCCTACCGAAGTAAATATATTCTACCGCCCCGCTAGCAGTCGATAAAAGGCGCCCCTTATCATGAGACACAAACAATATCCAAACAAATTATCATTTATCCAAAACAAATCAATCCCATCGACATTACATAACCGACTCATTCATTTTCTTTGGATCCTTCCAAATTAACCCTTCCATCCACACTGGAACCACCCCCATAATCCTCATTCCTATCCGCTCCGTCGACAAACATCTAATTATTTATCTTACGACTAATCGTAACCTTGTCGCAGCCCACTCAAATTAATTAATTCGATTACATTTCCATTACTCATTAACTATTACGTGTCGCCAAACAAGCCCATTCTCATCCCGTGCTCGATCAAGATCATCGCCGCTTAATTTCACCCCCATCAACAATAACTATCAAATTATTTATTATCGGACTGAATTTTCTTCGATAGAGCTGTTCAATTCATCCAGAATATAGAATAGGACTAGTGCCGTGGTCGAGTAGCTCGAGTCACAGTGTTTACAAATCCAACGACCAAGGTTCGCGACGGATGTGCTGGCATTTTTTTTTTCCTTACTCTCATATCAACTGTTTTGACAGTTTTCAAACAAAACGAAAATACACGCCCTCAATTCAACAAACGCTCTAGAATGCCATATTTTTATTTTACCCCACTCAAGACCAAACCCTTCTCCGCATACTATTTTTAGCCGCCCACCCGGTACGTTGCATATTAATATTCTACTTTTTTCCAAACAAATCGCCTGTCGAAGTACAGGACAGACCTACGACAAACAGAGACAACAAGAACAACATTCACAGACACACGCGCTCCACCCGACAAAGGCACACGAAAAACGACAAGTCCGATATACATACATAACTATAGCCAAATCGACCACGTCGCACGTGGCAGCCCCCCCCCCCCCCCCCCGCCCCTCCGCCCGCCAAATTATTTTGCCAATGTTACTTAGCATTTTTTCTCCTTTATTTATAACTCATGTCTTCAATATTTAGTTCGCGATAATACGAACGCAACGCACCAGGCCGTCGCAATTTTTTCCCCCTACTCCATGCCGCCTAACGGAAAACGCAACGAAAACACGTACATAAAACCAACGCGTCCCACGACACCCACGCATATTATATACTACGACAGTTTCCCCTTTATTGCGGAAGCCCCCATCGTTTCGTAATTAAAGATGTTGAGTCCCAAATCGCAAATCATAATCATATTCTTCAAATTTCGTACTTTTTCGTATCCAGTATTTCAGAGCTCGTGTAAAAAGTTCATGACGATTAAGAAGCTATTTCTTTACAATTAACATTAACGTGCTTCATAGGAACTCAACATCCTCAAGTCAATCATCGCGAGTGCCCATTGGCAAAAAATAACAGTTCAATTCATTTATATTTTTTTATTAAAGTTTAAACAAGCAACAATACATTGCAAACAAACCCCCTCAATATTTACCATTCGGAAAGTACTTCTTTCCCTCGTACCTCGACGAGACGAAATTTTACAACGACGCAATATCCTTTTTCTTTCCTCACCCCAATGTCCCTAAAGACCTTCAGTCGTTAATCACTTGCTCTCGTCTCTTTATTTCTTTCCGACAAACATACACAATATTCGTTCGTTCGCTCATTTTCACTCCGCCGACTACCTACCGACTGTACACACGTCAGTCTGTTTACCATGCGTTCCGCGAAACGTACACACTACCGGAGCCCTACCACAACAAGACATCCGAGTTATCGCTAGGTACATCGAGTCCCCCTCCTGACGCCGGACAATACAAATGTTTACACGGAATCCTTTCCTACCAATGGCCACAATCGCCGCGCACCAACGTATATATATATATATATATATATATATATATATATGTATTTATATTAGACATTCAAATTTTTTTTTCCTTCTCGATTCTCGTGCTATTGTTGGGCACTAATGAAAAAAAAATTCTCTAAAAAAATGGGCGCGGTCACTCAATTTTTAGAGGTGGCTATCTCGCCTTTTTTGTATTTGAATTTTTTTAATGAACGTATTGCATTTAAGCAACTTCGGATTACGGATAAAAACCACATCCAACAGCTATTTCGTAACAAAAATAAATTCGAACAATTTGCAAGGATTGCAATATTCACAATTCAAATCCAGGTAGATCAATAATGGCGTCTATACTACTCTCCTTATTCATGTAGATTTATTTATACGCATTAACAATTCGCACTTTTTACGAAAAATTAAATTATAAGCTTTTATTCATAAATCATGTATGTACATTTTCAAAATGCTACACTTATATAATATTTTTATTATTTAGTTCTTCTGAGGGTGGAGAAAGGCACTAGAGGGAAAGGATTTAGTAGAAGAGATGTGCGCGAGATTGCGGGACATTTTGAGAATATAGCGAGGAAAAAGGGATCAGGAGACCCGAGATAAGGAAAGCGAAAGATAGCACGAAAGCGGCGAAGGAATTTGTATCAACGCAACAAGCGCTACGATAATAGGATTGAGGTTTGATGATTAATAATAAGAAGCCTTGTAAAGAAGGAAAGCTGGAAAGGAGCAAACGTAAAAAGCCCGCAGGGGTGTACATGAAATAAAACATTCTGTACTACTACATATACATTCATTACTTAGTTCATTATTATCAGTTTTTGTTAAATTATCGATGATAAAACAAGTCGTCATAATACGTCCTAAAAAGTCCTTCCTCCCGTCCTTCCTTCCTTCCTTTCCTTCCTTTCCTTCCTTACTCATATCAAATTTCACGACAGTTAGGAAGCTCGTTATACAACAATTAACATTCACAAATGAAATGTTGTCTTATGGAAACTGATGTAACTTTGCAAAACGTTTTTTTTCCCTCTCAATTTTGTAATATCTACAATATACAATATACTACGGAAACAAAACCAAGTTTATTGATAATTTTTTTATTTATTATTCAAATCTGTAATGAAAAGTAGGGATTCCCTACTTTCATATTCCAAATTTAATTTTGTAATTTATTATTTACATTTAATATTTCAAAGTTCCCCCCCGCCTCACCCCCAGGGGGGGGGGGCGGCAGGCGGTTAGTTTCTATAGAATTAAATTGCCCCTTGAAGACTATTGAAGGTTTATTTGAAACATTTTTGTCGTATAAGGCTTATTTTTCGAGATATTTAGTAGTCTCAAGATAAAAAAATCACCCTATATATATATATATATATATATATATATATATTTCATTTAAATTTTAAAATTATAATTCTTATTATTGTTAATAATACATTTTTTTAAACTAAGTTTAAAATTTCTAAATTTACTTTCCAGTAAATTTACTGTGTTACGACTTGTTTTATTTTAAATGAAAATGACGGGCAATATGTGCGTATTTTAATATTATACCTATTTAACTTAGTAATTAAATTTACTTTCAAATCCACTCTGATATTAAAATTAAATTAAATTATGCATTTTAATTTAAATTTATTGTAATTCATTACTTTCTTTATAAAAACTACCTTTTTATCTGAAATCTTATATTAAAATTTTTATATTAATAATAAAAATATTTTTGAAAAATTCTTATATAACGAAAATATATACATTTTTCAATACAGTTAACTCTGTCGTGTATTACCATTTATAAAATAAATTCCCATGAATACAATAAAATACCGCCTTATCGAGGAGGAGCTTATCGAAGGCCCTCGGAGCCCTCGGAAGAGCCTACGGAGCTTATCAAAGGCGCTCGGAACCCTTCGGAGAGCTTACGGAGTTTGTCGAAGGCGCTCGGAGCTCTCCGGAGAGCCTACGGAGCTCATCGAAGGCGCTCGGAGCCCTCCGCAGAACCTATGGAGTCTTTCCAAGGCCCTGCAGAGACCTATACAAAAACAACAAAAATAATTTTCTCGAAAATAATCGCAATTTCAAATAATTAATAGTAGTCGTTGCTTTATTTCCATGTATGCCCTCACGGGCTTCTTACATTTCCTCCTTTCGTTTCTTCACTACAGTTTTCCTTACTCCTACGCTTTAACGCTATAATCATCTTTTTGCCACTTGTCCATCCACACTTATGTACTGAATCTTCCTTTTTGCTTACTTGTCTATTTAGTTATATACAATTACAAATAATTATTAAAATCAAAATTTAAAACAATTATCCAAATGATAATTTAATAAAATAATTATAGTAATAATAATTGAAAAAATGCAATCAAATAATAACAGTTAAAAAAATTTGGCACAATAACAATTAAAAGTAATTTCAAATAATCAAAATGGTTAATAATCATTAAATTCAATAATTCTTTACAATTATAACAAGTTAAAAAAATCCCTTTAATAATAATTTATAAAAATCATTACAATAAAATAATTAGCATAACAATTTTCCAACGTTATTGCAATATCTATTTTTAATTATTATTAAAGTTATGACAATTTACAATTTTAAATAACAACCATTCAAATAATTTCAAAACTTCAAGAGAATAATAATTCAAATAGCAATTGAAAAAAAAATTCAATAATAATTTATAAAAATCAGCCAAATAAAATTATTAACATACCAATAAAAAAAAATACAAAAAAAGAACAATTCAAATAACAATTGAAAAATGAAAATCCTTTTAATAAGTATTTATAAAACCAAAACCGGTGGATGGCCGGTCAGAGTGCAGCTCCGGCGATCACTACTGTTGAGCGGCGCTACGCGCGGCCAACACTGGGAGTGCTGACCGTTTAGCCGTGCTCTGGCTAGCGCATCGACCAGTGAGCGGAAGGTCGATTCTTCTGAGGCCTTGGTGTGTTGTACGTACTTTAGGTTGAAGTCGGCGCATCATGGAGTCAGAAGAATACCGGGCCGTCCTATACCAGTCCGGGATTTCCACGGTTTCCCCGTGCCCTCGGCAAATGCGGTGTAGTGTAGCGTCGTACGTCGGCTGCGGCCGCAACGGGGGTTTAGGGTTAACGGGTGGGGTACGGGTAGGGATGATATAAGGCGGTTCCGGAGAGTATAAGGCGGACGGAGATTGTATAAGGTGAAGTCGGGGAAGGTAAAAGCGCGACAACGTATACCGTGAAGAAAAGACTCAATAATTATTTATAAAAACCATTTAAAATAAAATAACTAACATTGAAGTTTTTAAAAATTATAAAATTAACTATTATAAGTAACTATTGAAGTAATGACAATATCAAAAGCCAGCGACAATCCTCAGGAGAAACCTACGCACACAGAACATGAATAAATGCTGATAATATTGGATTGTTTTTACAGCGAACAGCTATTGTGGTATACCTATTGTAATTATATTGTAAATCATTGTAAATATATTGTAAATAATTGTAAAAAATGAAACATTAAGAATAAATTATAATTTGTCCATCAGCCAATACGTCTTGTCCATTATCTAATGAATTACAAAGAATAATATAACAAAATAAGAGTAGCCAATAAAAAACAAGAGAAGTACTTACTTCCTACGCGTGTGAAGTAGACACACACAGAGTGTTTTTTACTTGACACAAGCTAGCTATAACCCGTATAGGAATTTGTTAATTGTATGGCAGATATTCTGCAAGTAGACGGACCGTTAAAGTGCTAATATATTTTCAATACTAGTAAATTTAACTGCAAGTACCCAGATATATTCTGTGCCCACCACTAAGTAAAAACTGACGCAAAACACTTAAATTTATATTTTGCATTGTGGGACTTGGGCCCATTTTGTGTTTAGCGTACACAATATATGTACACGTATGTATTCTTGCTCACCGTGTTATAGCTCTCTCTCTCTCTCTCTCTCTCTCTCTCTCTCTCTCTCTCTGAGAGAGAGAGTGAGAGAAGAGAGGGAGAGAGAGAGAGAGAGAGAGAGAGAGAGAGAGAGAGAGAGAGAGAGGGACTATGAGAAGGAACCACTTCATCCAGGATGGAACGCAACATTTTTCACGTAGCTACGAAACACTCTCGTAATAACAAGTGCACAGAGCACTTGTCAGCATTTGTCAAGGCATATCGGCTGGCAAATTTTATTTTTCCATCTGCGATAGACACAAGACGGTCTGGAAAAATTGTCGAAAATCATTTTCCCATCGTTTTCAATTAACAAAAAGTATACTAACTTTCTTTTGAGAAACTGACCGATTTGTCGATGCTTCATATATTGAAATATTATTCTAATTCATAACCGAGTCATAATGTAGGCAATTTCATTGTTCAGTAACTTAAAAATCTTGAACAAGAGCAAGTTGAGGGGATTTGCGACGATCACAGAAAAAACACACACACACATTCCATCGAAATCGGGAGAATAGAAATAAAAATTTGGCCATGATACTTACGGCCTCAGCCTCTGTGTGAAAGTGTTCCTCCGCGCTTTGTGCCTGCCAGCATAGAAGAATGTGTATATATGTACCACCCCTCCCATACACAGAAAGACGTGTGTATATTGTGATATTTAAGGCGAGGAAGAAGGGGAGTGCCGTATACGAACGTATAGTAGGAGAAGGTACGCTCATTCGAGAGAACGGGTGCTCAATGCAGGATTTATGAATATTCGAATGAAGAGAAGAAAAAGGGAGCGAGAGAGAGGGAGTGTTCTCTCTCGCAACTTGTCTCCACGCGTCGCCGCGCACCGCTGCTATAGTCACTGTCGGTTCTCATGCACGTACTATACGGCTTCTTCGATTCGCTGTGACAATCGTTACGTTACTGAGCAAGCGAGCACTCGTAAACCTCTCTTTATTTATTCAATTATTTTGTTATTTCTTATGATGGCCAACGTTTCGGCGACGGCTAGAGACACACGCTGGGGTCCATTAATTATTGTCCGTTTTAGTACGTTTTGGTACGTTTTATTTCGTCCGTTTTAGTATACCTTTTCGTACGTGGCGCTATCTACTATGGAACGAAATTTGAAATATTGTTCCGGCAACATGGCTTATCGAGTACCTGATGTGAGACGAGTAAACCGCTAGATGACGATTACTGAAGTATAATACTCGAGTATCGTATCGGGTACTCAATAAAGTATGAGTATTCCAGTCTGGTCACGAGTACTCGAAAAACTCGGGTACTCGATAAATTTTGAGTATCCCCGTCCGATCACGGGTACTCGTTCCGAGTCAAAGTTTAATTACCCAGCCCGACCTGACCCGACCAATTCTGCTACCGGCTCGCCCCTGGTGTAAATGTAGGTCTCACCAGTCGTCTCTTGACACAACATTATACAAATTTTGCCGGTGGCGAGTTTGTTTTTGTTTTTTTTTACTCGTGTTATCATTTTGTCACACATTTTGTAATTAAGTTGTATTGAATATGTTGGTTAGCCGTTGCGCCCTTTCCTCAATTCCGGAGGTCTAAAAAATTACCCTGATTCTTTTTTAGACAATGCTCTTTCCCTCCATTTTTTCATTGCCTGTCCTTTCAATATCGAGAGACAGTCGTGCACAGTTTGTTTAATTGACTTTGCAGTTCCACTTTTTTCCTTCCGCCACTTTACACTGGCAATTAGCGTACATCACGAGGAAAGGCCAAGCATGAGATAAAGCTCCATCACCTTGGGGGGGGGGGGGGGGGGGCGGGCGGGGGGATGTTATTAACGCGTGCAGGTATACGATAAAGCCGCATACGCAGTGGTAGCGAGTGAGCGGGGGGACGAATAGAGGAAAATGTCTGGGTGTGTTTTCATCCTAGCTGAGCGTTAAAAATAATTTCGCAAGACAGAAAAATTGTATGCAAATCGAATGAAAAAATTGTATCAATTGGTAGACATAGTAACGGAAGTTCCAAGATATAAAAAAAACGATCATCGGTCGGTGCGAATAAAATTAATAGAAACATCAAATATCGAAATATTCATCCGACCGTAGTAGTGGGTGGGGGTGGTAGATGTACGATTTCGATTATCTCAGATCCTGGGCAGGGCTGGCGTTCCTCGATACTTGGAAAGGTGACCACCCACCCAGGTGTGGCCACCCACTTGCCCACCGACTACCGCGTGGGATCCAGTTTTACCGAATTTCGGATGCTAACGCGACTGTAACTCTCAAGAGTGCGGGTTCAAAGTAGGGACGAAAGAATGGATGGTAGGAAATTAAAAAGAAAAAATCGTCCAACATTTGATTCGATGGCCAGGAAATTCCTATCCTATGGAGACAACTATTAGATACCATATATGAAACAATGGAATTACATGATATAACAAAGAGGGATGAGGGGAGGAAGGTTAAAAAAAATTCCGGTGGATTCGGGTCGTCTGGGGAAAAAAGCGGGCAATTCTCGCGACAGTTGGCGACACCGCGAAGGAAGCCTGCATCCGCAGGAGGGAGTAATTGAGGAGAATCCGCCATGCGTATGAGTTACAGTGTATATCGTGGGACAAGTGAGGAGACGAGACACCTTTCTCGCGCGCGCGCGAGTTCTCTATTATATACGTCGATGGAACGGTTGGAAAAAGGAAAGAGATGAATATAGATATAAAGAGGGGAAAAGTGAGCGAGGAGCCCAGGTCGCTATGTGGAATACGGCGTGATGGTGAGTGACGTCACTGGTTCACTCACGAGAGTGCCGCTAGCCTCTCACTTGGACGCTGGCGCTCGACCCGGATGGTTCTCGCGGGTCCTTCGACCCTGCATTACCAGTGCCAGCCAGTCAGCCTGTCAGCCAGCCAGCCAGCCAGCCAGCCAGCCAGCCAGCCAGCCAGCAAACTCGCGGTTCGAATTTCTTCTTTCAACAATTTTATAGTTCGGCAAATACTCGTCAAACAATAACAAAGGATCTAACAATATATGGACAAAAAGAAAAAAGTCTCAATAATAATGAGAAAGTCGGAAAATGTGGGCATCGTACTAAAGTGTCGTTACGCGTGTTGAAAAGAAAAATCTGTGTGCGCGAGAACGAAATCGGATCGGGTCCGCGTAATTGATAGCGACATCGCAATTGTGTGCCAAATATTGTGCCTTCCTCCGCGTTACACTCCATTATCCCGCCACTTGTCTATCATTTGAAAAATTAAGCGTCGAGCCTCTTTCCCTCGGCCTATCGCGAACTGTTGTGTGAGAAATATTTGTGCCCTGTTCTCGGAGTGGATATACGAATTTGGATGGATTAGAGAGCGAACGCAATTAACGGTAAGACTCCATGTTTGTATTCGAACCATTTTTTCGAAACGACGCTCCAGGCTTTGGAGTAGAAGGATTGATAAAACTTTTTCGTCGTTGTTTTCTTTATGAAAACAAATATTGTAAAACTACTCGGCGCTGAATGGCTAATCGATATGTCTACCATTAAAACAACAACAAACTCAATTGTTTCGTTCCAATGATTGTATCAATTGGGTGGTATGAAGATTGATGAAAATTTTTAAAACGTCTTTCTTTGACGTACATCATTTCAGCATTTTGGGCTTTAGGGTAAAAAATAGCCATCGGTAGTTTGACATGTGAATTATCAATGCGCAGGTTTGCTCAGGTACTCGAGCTGCTGCTTTTTTCTTCTCAATCGACGTGATCCAGAATCGAGAGCGCTCTCGCGATTGCGAAAATCTCTTTCTCGCGATTGGAGCTCAACGCGAGAGCAAAACCGTTACCGCGATCCCCTGCAATGGCACGCGGTCAAGCGTGCGTTCGCGAGACCTCGCTCGATTCTTCAGCGAAAACCCACGCGATCTGTGCAATTCTCCGATCGCCTTTTTAACCCCC
>CATODD010000175.1:0-14394 GCA_951751655.1 Ophion costatus | reverse complement strand
TATGCGCGCGCGTGTGTTCGGTGCGTGTACTCGCGCCGGACCCGAGAAATGGATCATCCCGTCCAGATAATGTCGTCACCAAGTCCAGCGAGGACGCACGTGATAATCTAGCGAGAATCCGTCAACTGAAACGATCTGTTGAAAAGCTCATTTCCCTTCGTATGGAAACGAGGACAGGCCATGATCTAGTGAACGGAGATGTGTGACATTGAATTACAGGCTTTTTATTTATTTAATTAATATTATTTGCTTCGATGTCAATCTTCCTGCGTGCGTTCTTGTGGACTCTGAAGATGCCTTCCTTTTTTCGTTCTGAGAGGTGCAAGGCGCGTCGGAAATCTGTGCGGTACAGTTCGGAAAGCATTACACTTCCGGTGGTCGTCATGCTTATTTATCTAATTGTACTTGTTTAAATTGTTGCATTGTAATTTAATTAACTCAAGGCGGGGGGACCTTTACGCAGATTCAATACACAGCAGATACCTTTCGGCAGACATTTTCAAGATGTTTTGTGTCGAACCTATTCATTCTCCATAACTTAAATTTTATGACGATATTATAACGTTTGAACCTAACAAATCCCAGGACACGTGAAAATTCAAACAACGGTACGTGTTTGAAAAAATGTTCTATTTTTCATGCAATTGTTACTATAGTATTTGTGGATAAAAAATTAGGTTTCTCGAAATAATGTTCAAGGAACTTTGCCTTTATATTGTGCGATCTGAAAGCGTGCAAAATTTCTGAATGGTCAATCAAATGATTTTATTTTGTACGAGATTCACGCAGAAGTGGTTTTCAGGAATTTAGTTCCAAGACTCTACAATTTCGTGCCTAAATGACCTACCGCGATTAATCTGCGAGTCCAAGGCGATAAAGCGGTGCCTCAGCTTCCACGTGGAGTTAATTTTGTTCTCTTCAATTTTCTTCTTTTTATTACTAACGAATACGTCGTAACAGGAATTGCATGGAATTTCAGGGGTTAATAAGAAAGAATCTCCATTAAATAATCAACAGGTTTTATGTTTCTTTTTGTAATTCTCAAAAAATGTAAGTTTAATTTATATTAATATACATCGACGACTGTATGTGTGTGTTCGTTCTCTTTTTCATTTATCGTACAAGAATGGATAGGTCCTGTGAAAAATAACGACACTGCGTGGTCGAGATTCCAACGAAAATAAAATTAATCTTCGATGAAGAACACAAGATCATTTCGTGCCGATTTATAATGCTCGTGGACTATACGTTGAGAGCACCCTCGACTCGACGATACAAGGAACGAGATTTCCAACAATATTCGTGTTCAACGATAGTTTCTTATGTATTTTCTTCTTCTTCTTCTTTTCGGCCGTTTCGTCAACAAGATATGAAACTTTTGGTGCCTTTGGATTATCGCGATCACCCCCGGTTTTATCATTCTCCCGGTGGTTCTCACACTTCTTCGTATACTTTCGTGAATGATGGTTATATCCGATTCGGCCCGGCTCGTCAAACAATTCCATTCAATCATAGCTTTGTTCTCGTTTTGTTTTCATTATTTTTTTATCTCTTTATATTTTTTATCTCTTTATATTTTTGTGTAGCCGATATGCTTGGTGAAAAATTTGAAAGTAACGGTCGAGGGAGAAGAGGGCTCGTAAAAATTTGAAAATCGAGCGCTTCGATTCTCCGAAAACACAATTTGGCTGAAACAATTCGACCCTCTAAACGGAACAGTATTCGGATCAATGGCTACGGGCTCTCTAAGATTATTTACATGTCTGTATAATAACCGTGAAATCTACAATCGCTCTAAATTTCCGCCTCACATTCCGTTGTCGTTTCTCGTACCTGTCGTTGGCCCAAAAAACAGCAAATTGCGCCCTTTTCCCTTCGTTCTTTTGTCTATCATTTTTGTACATCGCAACAATATTTACAAGTAATATACAAGTTACAGATTTTTTCGTTCCTTAGTCCTAGCTGCGATATTGGTTAGTCCCTTTTTATTGATTAAGGGGCGGAGGGGCGTGGGGGTTGATCGGGACTGGGCCGGAAGGATAGGCGGGAAGTTTGAATGATCGAAATACGTCGCACGATCGTTTCTCCTTTTCTCTTTTCAAAGCTTTTCCCGCCGAAATAACTATGCAAGAAACGTTTGGTGGCTTTTTTGTTGATAAAAGCGATATGTCCGTGTAGTCCTCGAACTTTCACATCCTCGATATGTATTAATTGCCTAACGTAACTTCTCCTCGCGTTCCCGACTCCTCCTCGGTCTCATTTGCACTGCTTTCTTTTTCGTTGGTAGAAAACAAGTTAAAAAAAAAACCAACAAATAAACCAAGAATTTTTGAAAATATTAAAACAAACAATCACAATTTTGGAGATTCCAATGAATCTCGAAGGATGCACTCGCGATTGAGCGTTCGTTTCTCGGAAAGTGGAAGAAATACGATATTTTTCGTATTTATTCGTTTCGTTGTTGTTGTTAACTTGGATCGAAATTCGCGAACGATTTTTTTCACAATCATCACGATTGTGATCTTGCACCGTATTGCAGATTCGATGGGTCTTTGGCGTGTGTCCGAACGAAGGATTTCTTTCGTCGTCTCGTTAGCCCTTTACGAGTGGTGGAGAGCCGCGGAAGTGAATTGGCCGTGAGTCTTTTACGTATTTTACATCTCGTAGTGCTATTTACCGCTTGACGAGAGTAGCGGGCTCGAAACGTCCGTATAGCCCTGACTGCATGCCGGCAGCATGAACGGGTTCATGTTGAACGGTGTACCGATGACGTCTCCTAACCCTGCAACACAGTCACTGCCAATTATACGGTTAGCTTTCATCGTCCTTAAGGGTAGTATTACTTCAGGCGCCGTGACGACCACAGCGGATATAACGGACAACCGAGACACGGATGCACACCTTTTGGCGGGTCATATACTGATGCGCGAATTGCAAGCAAGGCGAACTGACCACTCGCCGATAGTTATGAACGAAAATATAAAAACATTTTCATCATCACTCAAAAAAAAACAACTATTCGTCTCTCAGCTAAAGTTAGCTCGTAGATGCGCCTATCACGACCGATCGAACGGGCAAGGTCTTTAACAAGCAACGAACCACAACAAGTACGTCGTTCAAGCTTCAAAGGTGCCCAATTCAGTGCGCAAACGGGAGAGCCCCCCCAACTCCAACATTAGGAATTCTTGCCTTATTTTGGTAAATATTATTGCAGATGAAAATCAGGACACAAAGGTCGACTACGAGATAAAAAGCGTGGCTATTATTGCCAGGTTTATTCAAGCTCTCTACTACGCATATCTGTGTGTATCGGAGATGGACAGAATGGCATTTTGAAATCAGATTGAGAACTTGGAATCTCAAGAGCCGTTGATCCACTTCGGAGTGAACAAAAATGGAAGGTGTGCAACAAAAATGGCTCCCTCCTAACGATTCCGCAATATTTCGTAACGACATTTCAATGGCTGTTGAACAGTTCGATTTGTGCCATCTCTAGGGACGGGGGAAAGTATGAATATACCTGCATTCAAGAATCCACGAAGGTTGGTGACAAATTCTCGAATAATTCGTTAATCGCGGTGCATTTGGGTGTTGGTGATATCGTGATGGTGATGATTGTGGTGGTGGACGGTTAGCGGTTACTGGGCAGCTGTAGCGAGGTGGTGCTGTGTGGACCAGTGCGGTGGGACTGAGGTGGTCGGTGGTCGGACTACGGGGGCGAATGCGCTCCCGTCCCCGGACGAATAGAAAATGCCATATTGTTCGTGCGCTAAAACGTAAAGTATAAACCACATGGGCCAATCGTAAGTGCGTGCAAACAAATAATATATTTATACATTTACATGTATGACAGGCGTAGACTGCTACGATAATACATGGTGCACTATGGTTTAAGTGTACGATGTATCAAGACAGCGTGTCAAATGATAAGCGTCATGCGTTTTGTCGAATCATGCCATTGCTGGGTTGGACATTGATTCACACTGGAGAATGCAATTTATCTCCTGTACGAGGAGACTCGAACATCTTCGTTCCCAAGTTAACATTGTCAATATAATACGCGGACTATCGATGGTTACTGAAGGATACCACGTTTTTGGCTGCAGATATCTTCAATGAAAGTTCAACATGAGTGTTTCCATAATTTCCGCAAAATTGTCTTCCAGGAAAGATATATCGATGTTGTAAGTTAGATGGAATTCGCAATGTGCCACGAGGAACTTAACTGCATGGCGGAGTTTCAATATTTCTTTCCAATAACGATGTAACGGCACTTATGGAAACTTCAAAGTTGAAATCCCATTGAACTTGCCAACATCCTAAAAAAGCAGTATCTTCCAACAGTCGTCGGTGAAAGGCTCAACCCCCCAATTCAATAAACGTGTTGCAACGGAAGATTTAATCGCTCTTTTCATTTGTGACCGTCGACCGCTACAGCGTGAACGAAAATTCAAAATTGTGATTACGTTGAGAATTGTCAACTTACGTGATGTGTAGAGGGTGGGACTTCCGGTGTACGGGTTCGCCGTGGAATAACTTCCGCTCGTGCTATGACTGTGGGGTGTACTTGCGGAACTTCCGCAATAACCGCCACCAGTTACGACACCACGTGGACTCGCGCTACTGCTCTGCCTGTAGACGTCATTGTTGCCACCGACGCCACCGTTACCCCCGTTACCACCTCCGCCGCCGCTACCGCCGCCTCCTCCTCCACCCGTTGTCACGGAACTACCGTCTAGAAATAGAAACCTGCCCGTCAGACGAACCCCGTGAGTATTCGATCGCACTGTACCGAAAAATCACTATCATATCCCTAATAGTGTTTACACCCGTAATGCCCTTTCCCGGATGAATTCTGCTACAGACCAATTCGGCCAGGCGCCGTCCAAAGAGAAGCTGATCAATGCCGAGATTGAAAGTCACGTGGGACGAGATGGAGTATAAATGGGCCTGGAGTGTTCAAAAACGCCAAAGATAGACACGCCAAGCGTGAGTTTCGGACAGTTCCGTTTAAGGTGATTTTAGGGTTCGTTTAGGGTGAGCCTTAGGTTCCATTTAGGATCTTACAAAGCAAATATGAATTGTTCAGTCCGTTTGAGTATATTGAGGCAAGTCACGCGACATTCGTCATTCGTCCATCGGAAATGTCAAGATTCCACCGGTACTTCTTCCGTCTTCTAGCATTTGCACGTCTCACAGGAAAAGTGATGTGACGGGCGGAAATCCGGTGGATTTCTGGACGGCGTTGTATATCCTCCAAGTAGATACACGTATGAAGAGTAATTGCTCGATAAATCGCGGACCAAGTGATATTTGATTTTGCTCAGTAACGCATCCCGAAAATAGATCGACCACATTAAGGTATAGGAAGCTGTGTATCTTTGGGTGAGTTTTTTTTCTTATATGAGCGGTTTTGGCTCGAACGTTCCCCGATAGCGTCAATTACCGAACTAATAAGATCACGTACCGTCGGTCCACTTGGCCGCGCTGCCGTTCTCCTGCACGGTCACAGCGAGTTGACCGGTGTAGGAATTAAACGCCGTCGTCGAACTCGACGTTGGTGGCGCCGAGGGATGACCCGAGCCAGGACTTCCCGGGGTACCCGAAATGGACGTGTTACCGCTTCTAGGCATGCTGTAAAGAACCTCCGCCAAATCGGCAGCCCGCTTCAGTATTATTTCCTTTGGTAGTTTCTCCGGATCGCCCGGATGCCGGGGAACGAGTTTTTGTAACCTCTGGAAGCCGTAGTCGATCGTTGGTTCGTTCAAGGCTACACAAATCCAACAGTTACAATCAAATACCGTTGCTATGTTGAGAAGACGGATAATTGCGGTAAGATGGTGGTGTAACTTTTCATAAATCTTTCATATCGATACTCACAGACATAAACGAATCGCCCTGGTGAACCTTTGCAAAATTGTTTGCTCTTGTACGACAATGTTACTTCGACAACTCCCGGTATTTGTCGCGGTGGTGTTTGGACTCTGATGGCGTGATCGGTTATCAGCTAAAAATGCCGTTCATGCATTAGCGTCCCATTCTCATCGAGTTGAGCCAGAGTGTTCTCCAATTGTCTTTTTTCGTCTTCTTTTAATGGATAGTAATTGTCTTTAACCTACCTCGCTCCAGACAAGCATCGTTCCAAAAACTACTTGTAGCCCGTCGAAGAAGTGTTCGCCGATGATAATTACGGTCGAGCCACCGGACGTCCAGCCCTCACTCGGTGATATCGCTTTTATACAGGGCGTTTGAAGGGGCAGTGCTGGATAAAGACCTGGCGAGAAACAAACCAACGGAACATAGATTAGATTATTATTTTTCCAAAATGTTCCATAGGTATAATTATTTTGTTAATCGATCGCTACCGCGATCGAATGGACAATTTGTTTATTTATCGGCACGTGCAACAAATGGCAGTTTAGTGGATGAACGTACCTAAACAGAAGAAACATATGTGCCTAACGAATTAAAAAAAAACGTACCCAAACAAAATAAACGAGGTTTCCTCTACGACAAAGTAATGAGATTCAGAATCGCTGCGAAGGTTTTTCTAGTATGCTTTTGCAGGTACTAGAATTCCTTCAGCAATAAATGGACCGCCATTTGTTCCGGCGTCAGCCGAAAAAAATGGCAGATATATACGCAAATACATACATACACAATATATACAATCTGTACATCGGGACACACGAATGAAAATCGAATTACGATCGAGAGAGAAAAAATTGAATTTTCTTTGAGAAGCATAGTAAGTGGGGGCCCAATGGGATCGGCGGAGCGACGGGCATAAAGAGAGGGTGGAGTGAAAAACGAGATGAAATCGTGGAAGCGTTTGTTCGTGAGTGCCGTGACTCTTCCGCAAACGGGATAGGGTGAAATTATCAGAATATTCTGTTTATTCGGTCGTGAGGAGAAAGAGAGAGACAGAGAGGGAGAGAGAGGGAGAGAGAGAGTGGCAGATAGAGCGGGAGACCGAGAGTGGGGTGTGTGGCAAATATATTTCCCGCGGGGAGGAGTGGGATGAGAGGGTGCTCTTCGCGCTGAAGCACGAAAGCGCCGCAGAATCAGAGAAAACGAAAGGATGAGTTGAACATGAGAGGGTGAAGCCGAAGGAGGATAGAAAGGAAAGCACATAAAGGTGGTTCAGAGGTGGTGCTCGCTTTCTCGCGGCTCCATGATAGGGTGGGGCGTATAACGCGAGATTTGTGTGGGTATGTGTGTATGCGTGTGTGTGTGTGTATGCATAGGGCGAGAGTCAGAGAGTAGGAGAGAAGGGTTATAACAAGAAGGAGGGTCGAAGGGGGTGAAGAAGGAGGGTCGAAGGGGGTGAAGAAGGAGGGCAGCGATCGGGTCGCTAGTGTCTCTGCTTGGAATTTATAACCCAATGATATCATTTTGTACCCTGGCGAAGCCGGCAAAAGCCACCCCCGTAGTCGAATCGCGCGCTACGAGGAAGAGGAAAAGAGGGACGGAGAGGCACGCCAGCAGAGTAGCTGACATCATGGTATATTGCCTTCAGTGACGCTCAAACACTTTTCCCACACCACGGGACTTTATTTGCTTTCTCTACGCTGTACTACCAGAGAAAGAGAGAGAAGAGAGAGAGAGAGCGAGAGAACACAAGGTATATATGTATAGGAAAAGCTCCTGCGGAGTATCCCGCGCGTACAACACGAGGGCAAATGTGGCCGCGCGCGAAGGCCCTGCGAATAAATCACGAGTGCTTAACGAAACTCGTGCGAGACCCAACTGTTTCTCTCTCTCTCTCCCTCTTTCTCTCTCACACACACACCCACATCTCTCTCTGTCTGACCATCCGTCTCTTTCTCGCTACTCTATCGCCTACTCTCTCACCCTTGCCACGAGAAAAGAAGAACGAATAGCCTTTTGGATTACATTAGTAGCCCCCAATAACCAATTGGGATATTGTCTACTCGACATACGATTAGCATTTTAGTAGCTGTACGATTAATATTTTCAGTGCATTCGAGAAATAGTCCGATGGCAGGGAACTCATTGTCAAATAGAAAGCGGCTGCAGGCTTAATTTTTCGAACTGGATCTCCTGAACACCAGAGGTTTCCAAAATATATATTTATTTCCTGAGGGCCAGCGTATACCCTTGCGAGTTTTTAAGTATCACCCTTCCAAATCAATCCCTATCCACAACCGTGTTAAGCTACACTATAATACATTTGCTGAGGTTACGGGGAGACTGTGGAATACCCCTACCGGTATAGACAGCCCCATATTCTTCTGATTCTCCGGACGTTTTACTCGAATATCTACAGCAAGGTCTTAGAATGATTGGCTTTGTGCTGACTGGTGGATACACCAGTCGGAACACGGCTAAGAGGTCACTGCTCCGAGTATCCAACCATCCACCATTGGCGATTCAAAATAAATAAAGGATGTCTCAAGATGACCAGACATTTAAATTGATTAATAAAATGTATTATTTATTTGAAAAGTATGCATATGTTTATTTTAAAATAAGGTAAAAACAATGCCGTTATTGCATACGAAGTTTTATGGTCGTGTTATCTCGCGCCGCAGCGAGATGAATTGGCCGCCAAGGTCATGCGATTTGACGCCATTGCACTTCTTTCTTTAGTGTTTTCTGATAGGAAAATTTTATCCCAATGATTCGCAGACCATTGCAGATCTCAAGGAAGCAATTGGACGCACCATTAATGAAATTAGTTCGCAATTGTGCGAAAATGTTATTGAACATGTCGTCAAAAGAGGTGAAGGTTTGCAAACAGGCATGAGGCGGCCATTTGTCGGATAAGGTGTTCCACACATAACATCCATGGTTGTACCTTATATTGAAATAACAATAATCGTACTCTTCAAATGAATAATACGTTTTTTCAATAAATCAAATGATCAGGTAATTTTGAGACACCTCATATATACAAGTATATATAGGTGATTTTGAGCCATTCGCCTTCGGGCCTGACCCCATAGCGGCCTATTGCCCTCATGTTTCCATGTATGACGATTACCAGTTTAGCAATATAAACGCTCTGTCTATCAATTGCCATGGCCGTCGATAACTGAGACAACATTAGCAAAAAAAAATCTTACGATTCGAATATTGATTTTATTACAGTTGTGCTGTCGCTGAAACACCCCATAATCGGAAAAAATTAGCTTAGGTTATAAATATATTCAGTCTTGTAACTTCATAAATATATTCAGTCTTACAACTTCATAAATATATTCAGTCTTACAACTTCATAAATATATTCAGTCTTACAACGTTATTAATATATTCAGTCCTACAACGTTATAAACGCTAGAATGGTAACAAAAATGTGAAGAAGGCCCAAAGGAACTATCAATCGTGTCTGCTCCCGAAACATACACGGAGAGAATTTTTAAGTATTTTTTACGGTGAAATGTCCGTAAAAATTACATTAAAAATTTGAAACCGGTGACAAATGTGCACATAGTCAAAAATTGACACTAGCTTTTAATATTTTGCTTTCATTCATGTAAAAATTTAAGCAAGTAGCATAATTTTTTACATTTCTTTCAGTAAAAATTTTGACCCATTCTCGTGTAGAATTTTAACAATGGGCTGCCTCAAAACTTCCAAGTTTCTACAGTAAAAATAACCTGGACAAACTTGAAATTTCTAAAATCCCTAGCGAAAAATGAATTCCCTGTGATTAAATAAATACTCTATATACTGTATTTCTGAACATTTGTGTTCTTGATTGCTACTTATTTTAGCATATCATCTTTCCGTACCATTGTAGACGTCCTTTATCGAAGTTTCTTTTCACGTTTCTTTGTTTTCTTGCGTACAACTGCGTAGAACACGTTAGACTGCACGAGACCACGAGGCTTTCTTGGCCCATGTTTCGTACTATAATGCGCATGCGCGGTACCGCTGTTGCTAAGCAACGCGGGTCGGCGTCGTTCGTGCTCGTCATACTGCGTCATACATAAGCCCACTCTACGGCTTGCGTTCACGTATACGCACGCTCGCACACAGAGCTCACGCGTACGGTCAGGCGACCTAGCCCTAACTGATTTTACTATAAAGAACGTAAAATTCCGGTGGACGCACGGAAAATTTCGGCTTCCTTTTTTAAATTTTTATGGAAAACACGCAAATTTCTCAATGTTCCACTGAAAAATTTCATTTATATTAGCACTTTTTAAACTTATTGTCGTAATCTTTACGTTTCATGAAGTTTTACTATTAATTTCAGTAAAAATTCTGGAAAATATGTTAAATTTCTGTTACGCAAAAGTAAATTTTGATTCATTTCCATGAAAATTTATAATTTATTTCCTAAAAACCTGAAGAATTGCACATTTGTCACCGAGTGACTGTGATTTCACAGTAAAAATTACTTAAAAACTCTCTCCGTGTAGCTGTTAGAAGTTGATTGGTGGGCAGAAGCGTTAACTTCGTTTTCCTCTTTATGGAGACGACGAAACTTTTTTACGCGATTATACGAAGACCTATTTTTATCCGCCATTGGTTAAATTAATTCCACTGTGGAATATCCACACCGTTTAGGTTGCGCGCTACACAATACTGTTCAGGCAAGCTCAAAAGAAAATTCGAACGGTGGAGGTCGGGTACCAACGGTCTACTGGACTTTGTTTACGGTGAAGCATCGGTCGAGCTCTAGGTCTACAAAAAATGGTCACCTACACCCGTGCGACGATTACCCAGTGTCGGATTAAACGTGGTAGCCAACGTTGCGCGAAGTACTGATCGTAACGTCGGCGCGACGTTCGAACAACACTAAGCCATAGTCGCGTCCCGATCGTCGGCTGTTTATTCGACGCCGTCTTACTGCCAAGGGTTGGCTGTATTCTGGGTCTGCACACATGGCCAACTACACCCGGGCGACGACTAGCCAGCGTCGGATGAACCGTGGTGACCAGCGTTGCGCCAACTATCAAGCGTACCGTCGGAGCGACGATCGAATAACGGTTTCGGCAACTCTGCGCCATAGTCGCCTTTCGATCGTCGACTGCCGAGCCATCGCCGCCTGATCGCCAACCGTGGCTAGTACGTTTCGCCAACGCTGGCTCATCATAGGCCGTCGACCGTTGGCAGCCGACGTGTTGCCACGATACAGCCAAACGTCGGCCGTACTCGGAACGTCGTAGACCCGCACATGGGAGGCTAGTATTTTGACAGGTGATTCTGTAGGTGCCGCGGGTGCTAAATCCAAGTTTCCATACAAATCGGGATGAAGGGTGTTTTTAAGGGGATGAAGGGGTATGGGGGTGGATTGATTCCAAAATACAACCCCTCCAAGGTCGACGACGTGAGACAAAATGTTCAGAAAAATCCGGGTTTTTGTTTTGTTCACAGTGCCGAAGTCGTGGAAGTTCATTTTGAGGGTGAAACAGTGGGGTGAAATTTTGAAAAATCAGTTTTAATTCAATAACTCTTTAGGAAAAGTTCATACACTTTTTGTTCAAATGAGAACGTTGTAGCCCTTGAAAAGACGCGTATATCGAGTATTTAATTATCACTCTCCGATAATATCTTCACCGCTCCCCCCCCCAAAATTGTTCAAAGCAGTTTGAACGCATCTGACGATTAGTGGGACGTTCACATGGCGATTACTAGACCCACCATCGTGAGGGCATGACGATTACTCGTACAATAACGTCTCATAACCTTTACGAAATATTTTCTCGAAAACTGTACCGCAGGCACGGGAATTTTACAACGACGTTCTTCTTCGTAATAAAAGACTGATTGAGAATGGCCCAAAATAACTTCCGCTCACTTTCCAAATTGAGCTATATAGATTTGCAACGCCGGGCGACTTACTTAAGGTGACAATTACTGGACCAATTATCTAAATGCATAACATTTTTTTATGTCTGATGATTTCTTTCCGAGCAACAGTGGCTACCACGAAGGACGCTTCCAAAACAACGGTCCGCACCAATCATATTATTTATCTACTAGATTTATATATCTCTTTGAGTCCAAAAATTGCAAGAGAAACTTAAGGACATGGGTCACACGTCCGGTCGGTAAAAATCCTAGTGCCAAGTTCTCTCTTAGACGAATCACATTCCGGACAAACGAAGAGAAAGTCGTTGTTCGTCGTTGTACAGAGCGGAAGGTGTTTCTTTTCTTTTTTCCAAAAAATCAACGTTTTAGGAGAACACTGGGAATCTGAAAATCAGCTATCTCTCTCGCAATCGTGGCCGTTTGGTCGGTGTGACACACGGCTTTAAAACCATACTCTTCATCCTAAAATAAAACAATCGAACCTGCACACCTTTTCCCAGAAAAAATCACGAAAATTCCCCTTTTTCTGGCCTTAAGCTACGTGTAAGCCGGTAAAATAACCAGATTCGCTGGTGACCGCCATTACTTAGATAGAACGGGTACACAATGTACTGTTCTCGCACACCCAAATATATATATACACTGCCGGCCAAAAGTATGGATGCATCTAGAAAAATTATGCGCCGCACTAAAAGTTTTATATCTCTGTGGAGAAAAAGATATCCAGATTTCCAAGGCGGCATTCTAAAAGGGACAAATGAACCTTCACTTGGCGTTTTGGAAAAAAATTTCGGTTTTTTTAAACCCCGGGGCGTCATTTTGAAAATGGCCGTTTTTTGGCTTTTTATGGCTGTTTAAAATCAGCTGCACGTCTTCAGGACATTTTTCGGAATTTTTTTGTCAATGAATCTTAAAAGATAGAGCAATAGCTATAGTTTCCTTTATTAGAAAGTTTCGTACAATTTTGATCACCGAGTTATCGCATTTTTTTCTCAAAAAGACAATTTTGAAAAGATGCTGCTGAAATGAGAAGCTTTGAGGTTTAGAGAAAATTGCCAAGAAGAAAAAAAGTTGCGCTACATTGTATTGAACCGAGCAGAATTTTTTCAAATTTGTTTTTCAAAATTTTTTGCTCTAACATTGAATGAAAGAATTTTTTTTTTCAATTTGTTCTTCTCAATTTTTAGCCGCACAAAGCATCCACCTCTTACCTCTTACCTCATCTAAACACAAGGAGCGGAGATAAAGCTTCTTGTCTTTGTTTACATTTTACCTTTGTGGAGCGTAAAACAGATTCTATTTCTCGCGAGTCGATATTCTATTTCTCTCGTGGTCTTTTTCTCGCTGTCTTTTTCGCTCGTCGTTTTTGTTTACATTTTTGATTCTTTGGAATAATGTGACGACTGTCGCGCTGACAAAGCCAGTGAGTTGTGCGAAAACTTGGAACGCGAACACGTGTGGTCTACAATCGACAAGTTTTTACGCAAATTTTTTGTTCTTAACGGATCAAAATGGCACGGAAAAAAGAAATTCCACTGTATAAAAGAGGGGCTATTGTCGCGTTGCGCGATAAGGGATTGTCGTACAGAAAAATTGCCCGACAAACTCGCGTGTCTTTGAAAGGAGTGCAGACGACCATCGGGAGATTTAAGAAGTCCGAGACGTATTTCAATCGCAATCGTCCAGGTCGACCCAAAGTGACAACGTCCTCAGACGATCAAAATATCGTCGTTACCAGCAAAAAATTTGGATGTTTCGTGCGGCTAAAAATTGAAATTTTTTTTTTTTATTCAACGTTGGAGCACAACATTTTGAACAAAAATTTTGAAAAAATTCTGCTCGATTGAATACGATGTAACGCAACTTTTTTTCCTTTTGGCAATTTTTTCTAAACCTCCAAGTTTCTCATTGTAGCAGCATCTTTCCAAAATTGTCTTTGTGAGAAAAAAATGCGATAAGTCGGTGAAAAAAAATCGTACGAAACTTTATAAAAAAGGTAACTATAGCTATTGCTCTATCTTTTAAGGTTCTTTGGAAAAAAAATGCCAAAAAAAATGTCCTGAAGACGTGCAGCCGATTTTAAACAGCCAAAAAAAGCCAAAAACGGCTATTTTTAAAATGGCGCCCGGGTCTAAAAAAATCAGAACTTTTTTTTCAACGCAAAATGAAGCGTCATTTGTCCCTTTTAAAATGCCGCCTTGAAAATCCGGATATCTTTTTATTTCACAAAGATATCAAACTTTTAGTGCAGCGCGAAATTTTTCTAGGTGTATCCATACTTTTGGCCGCCAGTGTGTATATATATATATATATACACACACACCACTATACAGCGCTGGCTTTCTCATTGTCGCGCCGCGTGTTTGCCGGGTGTTCGTCACCCTGTACAACACGATGTACCTTGATGGTGTACACAAGACAATGAATCCGCAGGAGTGTGTTGACACTCGCGCGCGATAGCTTGAACTTAGCATTCACAAGCCTGCGCATGTAAGCGGTGGTGTGGTGTGCGCGACCGACCGAAGGTAAGTATAAACTCGTGACAGAGATGATTATAGCGATGAGTTCGTACCTACGTATCGGCAATTAGCATTTGAAAGGACGCGA